>CAIGRL010177369.1:0-13958 GCA_903798325.1 Fraxinus xanthoxyloides | reverse complement strand
ACATTCTTTAGCTATGGCCTTGGCTGTATTTATGTTATCTCCTGTTACCATTCGCACTGTAATTCCAGCAGCTAAACAAGTCTGGACAGCTTCTTTTACGCCTGGTCGAACTGGATCCTTAATTCCAACTACTGCTACAAGTGTATAGTTGTAATCAGGAATAGAATCATCAGACGTGTTTTCCATATCCTTAAAAGCCAAACAAAGTGTTCTCAGAGCTTTGCACGCAAAACCATCAATGACATTCGCAATGTTCTTTCTTTGCTCGTCAGATAAAGATACTGATTCGCCATCCTTCCCAACAATTTTGTCACACATGCCAAGAATAATTTCAGATGCACCTTTAACAAAGGCTCGAAGCTCACCACTTGGAAGAGCCACCAGCACAGACATCTTTTTCTTTACTGAATTAAAAGGTTCTACTTTTATTGTTTTGCACTCCTTTTTTTGAGCATCGAAGTCCTTCTGAAATAGCAAGCCGAACTCCAGCATAGCTGTCTCAGTTGGAGAACCTAATATTTCCGTCTTACCGTCTTGACCTTTCACCACTTCGGAGCTTGTGTTTAGAAATATGCCATGGACAAGAGCTCTTGTCACTTTTTCTGGTAAAGAAGACTTCAATGCATTTCCCAGCTCGTTACTTTCTACGGTTTTGGCTTCTCCACATATCCAAATTTGTGTCACCACCATGTGATTTGTAGTCAATGTACCTGTTTTATCCGTGCAAATGCAACTAACTGAACCCATAGTCTCACAAGCAGAGAGATGCCTCACTAATGCCCTATCGTTCATTAATTTCTTCATTGCAAAGGCAAGACTTAGTGTTACTGCCAATGGCAGCCCTTCCGGTACAGCAACTACAAGTATAGTTACTGCAATTGCAAAGAAATTCAGAAGGCTCAGCGCATCATCCATAGCCCATTTTGTGATCCCACCCTGCTTTGTTGCTAAAAACCGTGCAGTGAGCACCAAAAATGTCAGCACAGCAAAAGCCAAACCAATTTTCCCAATAATGGTTGCCACTCCATTTAGCTTCACCTGCAATGGCGTCTCGTCATTTCCTCCTTCACTTAGAGTGACCATCAATTGTCCCCATTCTGTCCTCATACCAACTGAAGTCACAAGCATTTTTCCTGATCCGTCTTGCACTTTTGTACCAGACAGAAGAAAAGGTCTCCCTTTCTCAATATTTACTGCCTCACTCTCACCTGACAAGCTTGACTCATCAATTGACAAGCTGTAACCTGATATGAAAAGCCCATCTGCCGGAACTTGATCTCCTATGGACAGGTGAACAATGTCACCTACCACCAAATCATAAATAGAAACTTTCTGTCTGTTCCTATTTCTCGTGACATGAACAAGTATATTTCGTTTTTCTTTATCGAGATCCCTGAATTGCAAGGATTGCTTGTAGTCACTAATGGCAGTGACTAACACCACTAAGAAAATGCACAGAATTATTCCAAGCCCATCATACATGCCTTTTGGCCACCCTTCTGTGGCAATGCCAACACCTATAGAGATTACGGCACACACCATTAAGATGATCAGAGTAAGATCTTGCACGGTATCCCACACAAACATAAAGAAGGGCCTTGAAGGTTTCTCAACAAATTGATTCAAGCCATAGATTCTTTGCCTGTTCGAAATTTCACTTGGGCATACTCCTTTTTCTAGCGAAACAGATAATTTTCTTGCCAATCCTTCCAATCCTAAATGAGATTCCAACCGCTTGAGATCATGTGAACGAACAATTGATGCAAGGTCATCTGGATCAATGCTGAAACCAGCTTGCCTAACCTCCTCGGAGATCTGGCGCTTATCTGCAGCTCGACTGGCGGCTTTAGTATAGCATGCAAGAAACACATATGAGAAAGAAAAACAGGGAACATGAATAGTAACAGTATGTTTCGTGCTAAAATCATACCATCAATGAAATGCAGCGCTGCTTTTTGCACGTATAAAGCTATTCGTATCTTCTCCTGGAAAAAAAGAACGTCAAATTACAATTAAGCTAAAGAAAATAAAATTCAAAAGTTCCATGGCACAAAACAGTCCAACCATATTATTTGAAAATATAAATCAATGCTATGAATGACAAGATCCACCATTATCTTAAAGGCTGCAATACTAAGAAAATATACATATCATACTACATTCTAAAAATGTATTTAAGTTGTTGATCATTTAAACTTACTTCAAAGACTAGAAATGTAAGACGAAAGGTACTCTTACCATATTTGAAATCCAGATTCTTGGGCCTTAATGATTAATTTTATTTTTTTTATTTCTTAGAAAATAATAACAAAAATGAGAAATAGTTGGGAAATACCTTTTTTGCATGGTTTGGCTCGACTCGTCCCAAGGAAAAAATCCTACATCGAGCCATAGCATAGTCGAGCCAGGCCGAATGACCTATATAGATTAAGTTAAAGATGCATGCTAACGTTAATGCTCAAGTTTCTCATAAACATGTTCTCTAAACCCTAAACACCGAACTTTAACGCTTCTACGAGTAACTCTTTGTAGTTTCACGATCTATTTATATTCCATTACTCCCTGTTTAAATTATTATTTTCTCTCTCACATATTAAAATAAGGCTCTGTTTGTTTCGTATTAAAATCAAATTTTAATTTAAGTCAAACAATCAATATTAACAATATTTTTTATGGGTCTCACAGCTTCTCAGTCATACATTTCAAAAAACTTCTATCACAATATACTAAAAATCTAATTTTAATCCCCATCAAATACCCACTAATGTTATATGAGTGTTAAACACTGGTTTAAATAGCGTATAAGCATCATTAAATTTAATTATTTTATGAGAATAATAATGATCATAAATAAAATTAACGACTTGTTTGAATCCCATTTTTTTTTTTCCAAAAATGATGACAGGGAATGTATGGTTAAAAAATAAGGAAAAATTTTGAATTTACGTATCATATTTTTTATTGAAAAATATGTGGTTGAAATGTGGTCAAATCAGTGTTCCACAATACATTTTAATGGAAAAAATGAGACTCGCACAAGGATTAAAAGAGTTTGAAAAAGAAGTAAAACCTAAAATAACATAGAATCACATCAACATGTTTAAAAGCGAATAATTAAGAACACGTTTGGGAGTGTGTGACCAACTTAAGAGGATAAGAAAAAGGGCGGAGATTCTGTGTGAGACTAATACTTATCATTTTCCTATCTCATAAAAAATCATTTTCGTTACGCTTAACCTTATTCCCTTTCCACTTCATGAAACGAGATCTTCCATACAATTCCCAAGTGATGCTTCCCATAAACAAGTTTTTATTCTAACCATTGTGACCCGCATAGCGATTCTTAACACAGTCTGAGATATCGGGTTCAATTATGTCTAATATTGTATACGGAACATGCATATATGATATTGCTTCATCATGAACTTTTCTCAATTACCAAGATACCCGAAAACTGTGTATTCAATTACATGATACGCATAGTATCCATAATGACACGAAATAAATCGAGTAAACCTTGTTAGCATCTCCGTGAGCAATATTATAGCGTACGACTAAACTTTGTTACATCATACGACAATGTTGTACCACGGAAAAACGCGTAAACTGTGGCCTAACCTGCATCATGACAACACAAAACCAAAAACGACCGCCGGATAGACACCTAAATAGGTGGCATCATCGTAGATTTTGTCTTGTTGGCTGCTCGATCTGATAATGAAGTCATTGCTTTGCTCATGTTATAGCTTAAAGGTTTTAAACGAACTTGGATTTGAAAATGGGGTCTTGTTCATGTAATTGACCTTTCGTTGCTTTTAAACCGTGTGAAGTGCAGAATTTTCTGAAGAAACTAAGCCATCGGGAAATATCCAAGAAATTTCCGGGTTTTGGAATTATTCCACGGTTTTCAATGCTGATCACATTCAACGCGGCAATTGTAGAAACATTCAAATTAGATCTGACCTGGGTAATTGACTCTAAATTTACTAGTACATTGTAATTCCTCGGTTGTATCAGAAGAATATGAATATGAAGGAATTCAGTAATATTGACAGCATATAAAGAAAGAGACTGTAGTTCGTATATAACAAAGAATGCAATAGAAATAAGTATACGAAACCTGGATTTTTTGGCGTTTGCGTTCGACTTTGGCACGTTTAGCAAGATCGGCAACCATTCGGAACCTCCGGCGTGGGTTTTTGACCAACCAAACAGCAGATCTCCATCTCTGTAATGCTTCTTCAGACGGTCTCTTATGGTCTACGTCAAAGTTCTCTCTCAAATACTTTTCCATGTACGTACTTTGAATAATTATCGAAGTAAAATTCAAGAAAAAGAAGCAATTGCATGGATATTGTGCAAGTAATGAGGATATATTTCCAAGACTTTGAGTACAAGGAAAGTTTCAAAATCTCCATCGAAATAGGTGGGAAGGAAGAGAAATATTTGCTAAATTTGTTATCATTTTCAAACTGAGAGAAAATATAAACCAAAAGCTTTGGAGTAATAGTAGTACATAACATAAACAAGAACGTGCAATTAAAATTGTTTCTAATGAAATTAACAATAATAAGGTTTTCATATAACGATTGGACATGAAACATTTAGCTAAAAAATCAAAATTAGGCAAGTTCTTTCCCCCTTTAGTGCAAACGATAGATTATTCGTAATTAGGGGGTGACAATAAATCCAGATAGCACATTGGCCATTGACATGGTCAATGAGAACATGTACACGATATTTCGTATAACCTTTGGAAACGAACTATTTGTAAAAAAGTCCAATTACACAATGCGTGACATTTTCATTACGAAGTGACACATTAAGTCACTTTCTAATATAGAACGTCCCTCATCCAAATTTAACATAACAAAAAGTAAATTTAGCTATTGTTTAGTACACATTAAAATTTTTATTCTCATTGTTCTGCTCATTTCCAATCACACATTCTTTAATAAAATAATATTTTTCATCACATCAATAATTATTTCTTCTTTTTCAACCACACATTCTCCATTAATCGACTATTTCAGAATACATTCTTCCAAAATAATATAGCTCAAAAACACCCCTAATTGCTAAATATTGGTTTAATAATTCATATAATCATATTGTAACCTTAGGAAAAAAAATATTATAATTGAAAAACTAAAATTACGCAATGTGAGACATTTTATTAGAAAGTAACAAGAAGTGCCACTTTTTGAATGCATAACCTCAATTATTTTCTAACACAACAAAACGTCACCCCCCTCAAGTTCACTACTTACATTCAATTGGGACGACGATTCCGATCATTTCAAAATCTACGCATTTGTCATATTTTTTCATTTGCCATCATAATGGATGAAGACATTGAATTTATCCGTATCCACAAAAAGCACAAGCATACATGTATAAAAATGACACAATCATAGTACACCATGTGACTTTTTTTTATGAAAAAGTCACTTACAATTTTATTTTTTTTAGAGTTTTTTAATAAGATCATTGCAAGCTTAAGCAAAAATCTCCTATTAAAAATAAATAAATTATAGTGTGTGGCCTTTAATTTAAAAATGTCACTTCATATCACTTTCTAATGTCGAAAAGATATTATAACATTAAAGAAAAAAGAAATTAATACCGAAATTTGAACATATACACTTTCGAATACAAAATTTTAATTTTTTTTTTTAGTGAGTTATAAATTCTCTCTTTTTACATCCTCTAATTTTTCTGATGATTGGAATTGTAGTCTTTGAGAAGATGAAGTTGGTATTAAAACTGTCAATTTTAGTTAAATTGAGTAATTGGAATGACATTAATAATTTTAAGAAGTCTTCTAATCTTGTTAAAGACTTGGTGATATTGCACATATTAATTCATAGAAGAGTTGGAATGATCATTCATGCAATTCTTGAGAAAATACCTAAAAAGCGAATTAAGAGCTATACAATTACATCTGTCGAGAGAAGCTTCTCAAAGTTGATGTTGATAAAATCCTACATTTGATCAACAATGTCACAAGAAACGTTGAGTAAATTGATCGTGGTTTCTATCCAAAAAGAAGTACTAATACAAATTGGCTGTAACGGTATAATAGCCGATTTTATATCATTAAAAGAAGATAAGCCCAGATTTTGATTCCACTAAAAATTTGAATTAAAATCAACAATTAATTTTCAACACATTTTATGGAATCCACAACTTTTCAACCAAACGTTCTACCATCTTTTATCAAAATGTATTGAAAACCTATAAGGTGTTTGGCGGATATTAAAATTAGATTTTTTAGTAGATTGTGAGAGAAATATTTGAAATATGTGGTTGAAAAGCTTAAAAGATGTGGTTAATATTGATTGTTTGATTAAAATCTGGTTTTAATTCGTACAAAACAGGGCCTTAGTTTTTTTTATATAAATCAAACAAGGGCTAATTTTAATTTTAAAGTTTAAAAAAGATTATATTATTATTGGGTTGTGCTACATGAATATAGAGGGTACATAAGGGTGTCCATAATGGATACTAGGCGCCCCCCTATTAGAGGGAGTGTCGGCCCCATTGACACTCACTCCAATAGGGGGGCGCCCCCCTATGTTCATTTAGCATTTTCCATTATTATTTTCCTAACATAAAATATTCGATGGTGTACAATATCGGTCGATCGTAGACCTCCAGTCACCGAATCTAATCATTCATAAAAAGAAAGAAATTCCGTACATTTTAACCAATTCAAAGTGAAAAATGATGTTCCCCAAGTAAAACTCGAATAAAGTTGAGCCAAAATCTCACGGGCGACCTTGGACAATGGTTTGCTAATGTATGCGTGTTGTGAACATAGAAAGGAACCACGCACGCACGAACTATCCCCATAAGATTCCTTCCTGCCCCCTTTTGTCATACGTGTGGACTGTGGTATCAAAAACACTTTTAGATATCAACGGCTCGTATTTCACCTCTCTCCCTCTCTCTCACACACACACACACAGATGATGTGTGATCTGATCTGAGGGACAGTAAATCACATGGGTGTTCGGTGGTGGGGTCCCACATTGTCAGTCAGTCCCCCCATGTGATGTTGTCACCCTCCATCAAAGGCATGCAGGCAGCAAAAAGACACACCCCACGTCCACCCCCACCCCTTCATAATATAAACAAAACTACAAATCTTCAAATATTTATATAATCTTGGATTTTCTTGTATCTGGATCTATCTATACAACAAGTTAGAAAGACTTAAAACTGGATTTCTAATTTTCTTTTTTGGATTATACAATGGGAAATAGATTACAGACCCTGAAACACACCCTCGTTGACATATACTCACATGTAGGCGTAAGCCCATCTGGACCTATGTGAATAAGAATTGCTGAAATTTTACTTCTGCACAGATAATTTCTTTGATTTCACTGTAACTATTTCCTTTTTTTTACCTGTTGTCCAACAACTTTCTTTTACCTACAGAAGTGAAAAGAGAAAATGGATGGCTGTCTATCTCTCTGCCAACTTTCTTTACTGCCTTTTAATGTATGATGATAGTAAGTAGGTATGGAATAGTATTTGTAACGAATGCTTGCTCACACACTGACTTGGAATTTGATATAGCTGATCAAATCAATCTTTCATCCTGCACACAAAGATTCAAACACAAAATGCCAAACCCACCTCAGTAAATGAACAAGTACCAAGGTAAAGGTACTTTGCAAAAATATCAATTAATTAAGCAGCAGCTTATAATTAATAGACAGCAGATTATTTTTGTTTACTTACCTCCATTAAGGAGGCTGAAAAGCAAGACAAGATTGTAGGCCTACATCCCAATGGCCTCATGACCGGAAGCAAACCTGTATTTGCTTATATATGAGTCTAATTAAAGGTAAGCGAGTGAGTCATAAGTAGTGAGTAATTATACCTAGGCACTTGGAAGTAACACGATTTGAATGGAGCCATGTCTAGTGAAGAACTAGCAGGAAATAAAGACGGACTGATCGAGTTATTGTTAGCAGGAGATGACACTGAAATCTTATCGGATTCTCCCGTCTCCTTAGAGAAGTAGTCTCCGGCAGCTTTTGGTGACGCAAAGGGACTATCGGGGAGGTTGTGCTCCAAACTACATTCGAATTAATGAAGAAACTAAATCATTCAGAGCAACACAGATGAATTAGAGGTCACACATCAACATTTAATATGCATTCAACTAACACGTTGGAATGCTAATTTCGGGACATTACTGGTAATAATGAGTTTCGACTCGATAAAAAAAAGAGAAAACAAGAAGGGGTCCAGTACCTTCCTTGCAAATCACTTTCTTTGTTGGGATTTTCTCTGTCTTTGCCATTTTCATCCTTGAGAGAAGAAGATTGTCTCTCTGTATCAGTAACATGTACTTGATTTTTCACTGCCAAAATTGAACCATTTTCTGCAACAGCATAATTCCAAATGCAAAAGTCTTTATCCATCTTTCAACAACTATGAAACTCGATGTCTAAGAAAACTCAAACAAATAAAAATGGCACCTTCTTTAGATTCCGGGCTGCTGCGGTCACCGGATAGAATGACATTCTGGTTGAAAAAACTCGAAGACTCTGTCGGGGATGAAATAATGCCAGGGGTAGATAGTGTTCTCTGGTGGCTATTCCTTTTGATGTCAAGAAGTTGTAGACCCATAAGTCTCCTATTTTGGAGGTCAATTGCTTGCTGCAAATCTGCTTGCTCCTCTAATTTTCTTCTCCATAACATGTCGGGATTGTCGTAGAACACCCTCGTGCCTAAAGCCGAAAAGAAAATACTGTTTTCATCAAACATGAATTATAACATCTAAAAGGGTCAAACTTAGGAACCAACTGAATTAAAGGCGTGATGCATTGATTTTTACTTCGAGAAACCAACAAATTTTCAGCGCACGGTGCAAGGGATGAATATTTACTTACCGAGCTGAAGATCATAAGAATCTTTGGACTCCAGCCCGGTAGGACTACTACATCCCGTGTACTCTCCCCTCTCCATCTGAGGCTGTTTTCTGTAAGTATCATCAAATATAACATTAATAATCCATATATAATTGGGCTACCACCCAGAAAGGCTTAGAGAGAGAGTGACTAACCTGTGTTTGTCGGGGATTTTGCCCTTCTCCTTGTATGGTTTGACGAGTACCCGAGCATCACACACAAAGTGAGGATTGCCCTTTGCGAGAATGAGCTTTACAGTCTCTGGATAAACAAATGTGACAAAACCAAACATCCGTTTCTGTTGATACGGAATCCTCACATCTTGAACTGGCCCGTAAATACTTCAAGATGAAGCAAATTATTTAATAAACTCAATTTCTCAGCTCAATTAGCTAAAGAAAGGTATAATTAACCTCATTCAAGCTCAACAAGAAATTCATGCACCTGAAATAATTGGACACGTCTTCTTCCTTGAAAGTACTGTCAGCTGGAAATGTCAAGTAAATCTGCCTCGAACCAGGATTCATCATACCAAAATCACCTCTTTCGAGCCGAGATCGACTAAATTTGTGCATATCATCACCCAAAAAGGCTCTACAAGTTCAAATCCAAAAATTATTTACTTCAACAAAAATATGAACCCAGTAAAAAGATCAAGTAAAAACGTTCATGCCTTGGACTCTCAGCTTGCAGTTGCTGCTGGAGAAGCAAATTCATGCATCTATTTGTGGCCCCTGGGGAGTAAGGGAAATTTGTAGAAGCCATGAGTTGGGAGGCTGCGGCCAGTCTTTGTTGTTGCATAGACTTGGATCTAAGCAGCTGTTGGCACTGCTCCATCATCTCAAACTTACTCGGTGAGCCAACCATGGCGGCATCATCCGCCCCATTCTCGCCATGGACAAACCTGCAACTGGTGCCATTCTTGCAGTATCCCCTAGCAAAGTAAAGACAAGGTTTCCATCCGAACCCTCTAAAAAGATCATCAGGGCACAAACAGACATCACTCGCTGAGCAGCTGCGGCGGTGAGGCAAGCCGTTGAATGAGTCACCGCCCCAGTTATCGGTGGCACCACCGTAAGAAGGGAAGAGCAACCCTTCGCCGCCTCCATTTCCACTTGGGCTAGAGGCCAAATCTTGCTGTGAGTAGAACATATCAGGGCTTTTAGGCATCAGTAATGGAGAACCATCGTTGAGGAAAGAGAGCTGGTCTTGTAAATGAAGCTCATCAATCAGATCGACCTCTCCAGTTGCATAAAAAGGAGGCGCAGCAGAATTCATAGCAGATGGAGTGGTTGCGTTATATGCAACTGGTGCAGAACCAGAACTGGTTAAATCATCTTGGGTTTGAAAATCAGAGAAGCTTGAATTAGCCCAAGAAGCTGAAGTTGAAGACGGGTTAGGCATACTGAGAGGAGATGGAAAATTCACACCACCAAGTAGCCTAGAAGAAGAATTAGTACTTGAGAGAGATAAAGAGTTGCTGAATGGTGAAGGAGGACTTGAAGGGGTTGAAGGAATATTTGATGATGCTAAACCCAAATCTTTTCTAGCTTTAAGAATCACAGAGTGAATCAAAGATTCAGGGCCAAAAGCCAAGCGGATCATTTCTTTCTCACCATGGTCTTGTAACAGGAGAATTCCCATGATTTTAGAGGCATTTTCAGGGTACAAATTTTGGATCCTTTGAAAAACAATCTTTGTTGCTTCATATGCATCCATGTTCTTCTATTTTCTGGGTTGGTAGTAGATTCCACTCCAACCCTCCAAAACTACTTTTTTTCTTTCAACCACTAGCTACTCTTTTTTTTAGTAAAGAAAGACTCTGAAAGAAGCAAAGAAAAATCCCTTCTTTCTTGTTCCAAGCCAACCTACCAACTGTAGTATGGCAGTAGCCCGTAGTTCACTTAATATTTTCTCTTGTTCCTGCAGAAAACCCAGAAAGGTAAACAAGAGGAAAAAGAAAAACAAACAAGGAAATTCATGGTGGTTGAATTTCTCTATAAAGAAAGATAAAAACCAAAGAATAAACAAGAAAAGAAAGAGAAAAAGATAGTATCTTTCTCTCAATTTTCTTTACCAAATTTAAATAAATAAAAGACTTTGTTGTGAACTAAAGTACTACTTACACGTGAAAGATCTCAAATCCTTCATCTTTGTCCACTGTAATCAACTGAAAATAATCAATAAAAACCCACATTCAACATTCCGTTTCAGCCTGTATTATTTTTTTCCTCTTTCAACGTATGGTTTTTAGCAAGTTACTGGAAAAGCCAAAGCTCCATCTTCTTTCTATGCAGCTCGCAGGACTTTGCAGCAGTTCGTTTGACAGCAACAGCAGGGAGCACAGAAGGACCAATAATAACACAATTAATTCCAAGAACCCTCCCCGCCCTGTTTGATCCGTATTCCAAATTTTTTTTCCAACACATATTTTTCAATAAAATAATATTTTTCATCACATTAATAAATTTTTCTTAAATTTTAACAACATATCTTCATCACATATATCACTATTTAAAATACATTATTTTTTCAATAATATCCATCAAATAGACCTGATTTTACGGGTTTACAGAGCAGTAATGTCTGATAAAAGTAGGCTTGAATTTTTAGCTAAGGTCTGAAAGAAATTGTGCCATTTTTAAAGGGATAATTGCAGCTGATGCCCCAAACCTTTTAAACAGTGACAAACTTTCCACTAATCTTTCAAGCGTTACATCTGTCACCACAAACCTTTCAAATCATAACAAATGAGGCCTCAATGACCACATTTTAATCAATTTTAAAAAGGCAAAACATTAATTTAATGCTTTTCTCAAAAAATAACTAAAAACTTAAATCAAAAACCAAAAAAATAAAATAAAATAAAAAAGGAAAATCTATCTTCTTCATCAACCTCCAACCCTCTCAACCCAAAATCAGAATTTTGCCACCAACCACCATCGCCGCACTAGGATGAAGACCTCTCTTGATTAGCTCATCTGCAATTTGGAGAAATTCACCAGCAAATGAAATGGTCAAGTTAGCACCATCTCCAATTTCCTCTTGCTGAACTTTCATAGCAAAAACTAAAATTTTAGCTGCAAGATGTTGCACTTCGAGCTCATTCACTATTGTGGCAGCATCATTTATGATAAAGAGCTTATCCAGATGATTGATGACCATCTTATTTATACTTCAAAAAATAAAATAGACAACATGAGAGGCAATCTCATAACATTATACAACGTTCAACGCAAGTAAAAAGGTTGTACAGTCAAAAGATCAAAAACATATGAGATATCAAGCTAAACAAGTGATGGAGAAAAAATCTTCATTTTTAAGGTCGGAAAGAAGACAGAACGTCAATTGAAAATAAATAAGGCAAAGCACAAATCTATTGTCTCATATATCGGGTACTTCACTTTATTGAATGACCCAGAAAGAAGAATAAAAGAAAAGAAAAACATGATGAGTTCTTGTAGTCTCTTCCCATGCCCAATAAGTTTGCCATCGACGATGGTGGTCAGTGGTGAATTTTTGATTTCGGGTTGAGGTGGTTGGCGTAGGGTAGGGTAGGGCAGGGTTGATAAAGAAGATAGATTTCCTTTTTTATTTTTTTGGTTTTTGATTTAAATTTTTAATTATTTTATGAGAAAATATTAAATTACTATTTTTGCACATTTAAAATTAATTAAAATATGGTCAAAATTAACTCTTTGGGTCAACTAACACCAGATTGGATGGAAACCGTCCATTGGAGTCTCAACCGTTACGATTTGAGAGGTTTGAGATAACGGCTGCAATGATTGAAAGGTTAGAAAAATATCTATCAATGTTTGAAAGATTTAGGGCATCAACTACAATTATCCCTTTTTTAAAAGACTTTTCCCAAAAGTTGCTTAAAAAAAATCACCTAGATGTTTGGTAAAAAATGTCTACTCTTAACTTAATAAAATCATAAAATGTCAATTATGTACTTTTTAAATGTTTTATATGTATTTATATACTTTCTTCTTTTATGGGTTGATCAATATTGTTCAATTTTAGTTGTACGTTGATATTGGAAATTTTGAAAATTTTTAATCTAGATGAATTTAAGATTTTTAGGATGGCAAACTAAAATAATTTTATTAACTATCGAATATTTACTAAAAAAGTATTTCGATTGATGACATCGTCTTCTTGTCGACTAAGAGTTTATGTGGGAGGATTTTTTGAAAAATTATTTTCTTCCAAAATCATTTTTCAACTGCACAATCTACAAACTCATAACTTTTTGACTACTTTTTAATCACATATTCTCCGGGAGGAAAAAAATCTCACTTCGGAATTTAACTTTGAACAAGCAAAAAATCCTTTCATAGATAACTAAAGTTTGTATATAATCCATGATGTCAATTGTGATTTTGAAATTAATAATTATATGAGATGACAAATGAGAATTTATAGTTCGCAACCCATTTCATAAATATTTCGATGGGGGCAACGAAAAATCCGAGCGTTCTCCATCCGTCCCCCATGTCTAATTCGGGTAAGAAAAGGATTTATTTACTAGAAAGTAAAAGAAAGTATTCGTCACGATAGATTACAATTGCGGTAGAGGTCCTCCAACTTTAGATCTTATTACACTCTAAACCTCAAGCTTTATCGATACCTTCCACACGTCCGCATTAGACACAGCACACGCGCGGGTAGTAGTTGAGAATTTCTGTTACAGATCTGTGTGAAAAAAGTGCACTGTCCTCCATTTTTCCAGACTTCTTTTGAACTATTTGCGGTGATGAACCGTAGACGCAGTTGGAGTGCGTGTATCCACTTTGGTGTGGGCCCAATGGATGTCCCAACCGTAGGATTTAAGGACGTGGTTTGATTGGTTGGATTCAATAATGTTTACGTTTGATACTCATTAATTGAAAAAAAAAAAAATATTGTTCAAAATATTCTCTCCCTCCCAATTATATAGACTTGATTTTTTTTCTCTTGTCCCAAATATATATGCATATTTCCTAATATAGAATATTTTGTTGTATTCTTTTACCAATATAC
>CAIGRL010177346.1:0-10973 GCA_903798325.1 Fraxinus xanthoxyloides | reverse complement strand
TATGTTAATTAAATTTGTACCCTCCAAGAAAGTATACTTTAAATTCTAAAAACTATACTTTAATAAAATTTATATATGAGAATTTATAATTTAATAAAAATATTTTTTGTAATTAAAAAATGCGGTTTGGTTTGGTTTTTTGTGATATTTAAAATTTGAAACCTAAACCAAATCATTTTGAAACAGTTTGATTCGATTAGAGAGGAAAAAATCGCGAGTCCACGTGGACCCAAACCAACGACTTAGGTTTGGTTTGCAGTTTCGCTATTTTTTTGTGCAGCCCTAATCACCATCACAACCATGTCATCATCACAGCCACCAACACCAACACCAACACAAACACAAAACAACAGCAAAACCTAGGCGCTGTCTGGGAGTGCTTAAAATTTACATAAAATGAGGATTTTTACCATTGAAAATGCAACGGTAAATATTCACCAATTTGGGTTGCTTATTGTGTCAAAGTAAAAAATTTTCTTTTGCCCTCATTTTCATTTTCACCTACCAGACAATTGCTTTCCACCTACCCAATGTGCTTTCCCCTTCCCTTCCAATCTCATTCGACTCAAACAAGCAGCCAGACACTGTACACTCTAGAAATGGGTCTCCGCCAAGCTATTGGAACATGATTTCGTTTGTAAATTTCACTCCGTAAGCCAACATATTGACCCAGCTGCATAATTATTTCCTTCTCAACTCACCTTCGCCTATTTTCATCCTGCAGCAACGAAATATTCTGCCGACCTCCGACAAAGTTTGCATCTATCACCTTCAAGAATCACTCCCTCTTCGGGAACCACCACAAACATAGAGCCCCTTGTGTCCGTTTCACACTTGGCGTAACTTGGCAAAAACGCACCACACACACTCAAATTGGGCCGTGTTAAATCATGGATCCGTTTCAAACTTCGGTAGGTAAACTGCCTCCTTAATGTTTCAGTGGACATGAATTGAATAAGTCCATGTCGATCCTAAGCTGTTGTATAAAAATTCTTTTCGGTAATGATATTCTGCTTGCGTAAAATGTTTCTTTTCTTCATTGTTGCAGGCGGGTTATCACCCGGGCTCCTCCACCTCCAATGGTCCGCCCGTTCAATATCAATCGGGCACCCCGTAAGAATGCACAATGGAGCTCGTTTGAAACGAACATTTTCGTCGCTGCCGCGAGACCGTCATCGCTGACGGACATAGCAATGGGAAGTGTTTCACTAAACACGGTTGGGATACATTGATTCATTTGTTCAATACCAATTCCGGCCACAACTGGAACAAGCAGCAGCTGAAAAATCGATGGGACGTCATTCGCCTGAAACACAGGAGATTTGAACAANGTTGCAGGCGGGTTATCACCCGGGCTCCTCCACCTCCAATGGTCCGCCCGTTCAATATCAATCGGGCACCCCGTAAGAATGCACAATGGAGCTCGTTTGAAACGAACATTTTCGTCGCTGCCGCGAGACCGTCATCGCTGACGGACATAGCAATGGGAAGTGTTTCACTAAACACGGTTGGGATACATTGATTCATTTGTTCAATACCGATTCCGACCACAACTGGAACAAGCAGCAGCTGAAAAATCAATAGGACGCCCTCCGCCTGAAACACAGTAGATTTGAACAATTGTTGAATTGCAGTGGCATCTCATATGACTTGTCGATTGGGAAGATTGGTGCATCGGACGAGTGGTGGACACGAAAGATTAAATTATCATCGTTTTATAAACCTCCAGTCAATTTTTAGGCTTCTGTGACTGTGAAAGAGGGGGAAATTTGGTTAGCGTAGAACTTGTGTTGGTGTATTCTTGATGTAGCGTAGAACTCGTTGTGATATTTGTAGATGTGGAACTCGAAACGGACATCCATGAATTGACTGAGAATATGAACGACATAAACTAATTTTGCTCCATTGGAGAATTGGCAGGCTTCACTGCTAAGTATCTTATATGTTCTAATATTTGAAGTGCATATTTTCTTTGTAAAATAGAAATTCCTCTTTTGGATTGAGATATCTCTATACCCAGAAATTTTTCAAGTTACCAAGACCCTTAAGCTTACATTGCTGCATGATATGAGCTTTAATTATAATTTCTCGTAGACTATTGCCTGTCAGAATGATATTGACCACAGAGACAAGGAGAGCAGTACCCTGCGAATTTGCATAGTTTCATAGGAATAATAAATGATCTGAATTGGATTGCATGAAGTGTGCAACAATAAGGACTTTGGAGAGCTTGATGAAACATTAAGGAAGCACATTATTAGTTAGTTATCCTTCCATTAAATTAGGCTATAGCTGATTAGAGTGAAAAATGTCACAAGTAGGACAAAGAGTAGCAGTAAATAAATATAAGATGAAGATTAACTTACCACTACTTTGAGAAGTTGGCCCTATGGTCTTAAGGTTACGGGTGTCAACCACCCGCCAATATGCAGAATTGGTGATTTGATTTAGTTTGGGTTGGTAAAATTGATTTTGTCAGAGTACTCTACTAGGAGAAAAAAGCATGATATGCTATGTTGGGAAGCTATGTCTATATGTTTCCTCTGTTTTTTCAACATGTCGTTTTTTTATATTCTTTCATTTTTTATTTACGTAACAGCTTTGCCGTTATGTGTGGAATTTGTGATAACTGTTACTTTATTTGTATTGATACATGAGAACAAAGACTTCAAAGATTTTAAGGACAAAGATTGTAGAGAAATGTACCGATACATGGCTCTTTTCGGGGACGTGTTCGACTCCAATTGGTACGTAGTCACACCCTCAAAGCTATGTCAAACCGGGTTCGCGATGTTTGAAGATAGTGGTCACGACGATCACCGTGCGAGATCCCAGTTGACGTGGAGAGCAGTGGCTCCAACGATGAGGGCGGAGAACTTGAACTAACTATAAGAAGCATGGATGTGTTCGGACCGCACAGTGGGGACAAACGGAAGTCCTCAAAAGATAGGTCGAAGGTGAAGAAAAAGAAGTTTACAGCTCGGGATGTGTCCTACTCCGTCAACCGTACGACCACAGCAAGTGAGAAGATTGCTGCCAAGATTGACAACTTCATTGGACCTACTGTGCCGGACCCGAAGACATGCCTGCGTAAGTTATTGTCAATGGGTCAATTGCAAAAGCAGACCGATTTGTACTACTAGATCTACAATTTCCTGAGGGACAAACGTAATAGGGAAATTCTGGACATGCAAGATGATGCGAACGAAAAGTTTGAGTGGGTGGAGTGGAGCTGACAAGAATATAGGAGAACACAGCCTCAGTGAGAACATTTATCACATTTGGGGTTACAACTTTTTTCGTTATGTTAACATTTATCACATTTGGGTTAAACTTTGTATTCGTGTCGGATATGTATGATGAATTGATGCTTTAGTTGTTGTATGCTTGGTACTTTCTTGTTGTTCATGTGATTGCCTTCACAATGTTGATTTGTAAGGATTTAGAATAGGTTTCCAAACAAAGTGTGCAGTTGTAAGATTCTCATCATTTTTATTCTCCAAGTCCTTACCAAGAAAGTACAGGGTCCATCACTCACATGTTTGTTACTATTTTTGTTTTCACTCAAAAAATATTATCTAGTTGACTCAGGGTTTGTACATTGACCTGGGTACATGACGCCCTATAAGGGGTCTAACATATTGTATCATTTTCAGTAATTTTACGACGGGGTCACCAGTCAGAGGCGTAACTTTCGAAATACACGAGAGAAGTTTAATTTTCGGCACTCGTCGTGTAGGAATGTAATCGAACGTTCATTCGGCGTTTGGAAAGTCGTTGGAAAATCCTCGATCGTATGCCGAGTTACAACTTCAAAGTGCAAACATCTGTTGTAATTGCCACTATGGCCATTCACAACCACCTTCGACGAGCGGGCATCGTCAATGAAACATTTACGAGAGCAGAAACGGACCCCGACACAGCGGAGGTGAAACTCCCGGACAAACGGGAAGAATTTGCTGCTGAAATGAATGCACCGGAAACCCAACGAAATGATTGGGATATGTTCAGAGATTACTTGGCACAACAACGTTGACATGTTAATTTGAATAAGATTTAGACTGATGCGAATGGTAACATGATATTTTCACGACAAGCGACGTCAAAGAGTGAGAGCCATGTACTATCATGAGAACACCTTCAAAATAATGAAATGAAAATATTGTCGTATCATACATTTTTTTTTGCAATTTTTTTCCATATAAATTTTAGCTGCAATTTTCTTGTGTTGTACATCACTGAAGTGAGTTTGGGGAATTTTTCGATTTTATTTTGGTAATTCCTTTTGTCGGTAAATCACTTTTGCAAATGGTATTTACGTGTAAAGATAAATTTACAACTGGTAGGACCCATGGTAGGTGGATATGTTCCAATTGAATGGTCAACTGTCACACATTTCTGCAGCTTTATGAATTGACAAAAGTGAGGGCAAAATTGTCATTGAGCCGTGTACATTTATGGAAGGAGTGAAAATTGACTTTATATGGCTTTTATCAAACGGTTAAAAAATCAATTACACACCTCACACAGTCGCTCCCAGACAGGGGCCTAATTTGTAGGCTCCTAAGAAGGTGCAACGCTTGGAACCACTCTGCCATTGTCACTATCACCACGTCGCTGCCACCATTACCAACCAAACACCACAATCATGACCTTAAACTTTCAACCGTCACCATGTCGCCATCACCACATCGTCTGCCTAGCAAATGACACTGCCACTATTGCGAACGACAATGCAATGTTGTTGTAGCAGCACCCACAATAGTGGCACTGCTACGAATGATAGCATGAAATCTGAGAGGGAAAGAAAGTGCCGCCAAGTAGAGAAAAGGTAGAGAGATGAGGATAGAAAGAGAGAGTAAAGAGAATACATAGAAAAGATTGACAAAGTGGAGGGGGGTAAGAAGTATATAAATTAATTTAATTTTATAACAATAATGTAATATAATTATTAATATTAAAATTTTGATTATCATCTGACGTTTGAAAATAAAAACTTGCAAATTTTAATTTTGAAATGGGAAATTTAAAAATCTGGTAGGCTGTAATTTCCACTGCTAGGTAATTTGTACAAGCTTTCTTCTCCAACCCCTTAAATGAGGCAATTCGGATGTCAACATTTTCTCACAATTACACAATTTAGGTATAAAATCTCTACAAAAATTGTCACGTGACTCTCACGCTAGCGTTTGAACCAGATTGTGTTTCTCATCTTGAGTCCATGCCTTGGGAATTTGAAGTAAAACATGTTTTCATAAGGGTCAAGCGACGATTTGACAAATATTTGGACCCTTTTTCGTTCGTGTCTTTGGGATAGATTTGCAATAGTAATTAGAAGTGTCATGTGACGATTTGACAAAAAAAAAAAAAGTCTTTTTTTTGGTCTCTGAAGGCACATTTTACAACTATAAATAAATGTTGTGAATCAACAAATTCTTTCTTAAAGGCTGGAGACTAACTTGTCAATAAATCGAGGATCAATGATACAATTTTTTATGTAACTAATGCTAGTATGGTGACAAAATGTATAACAAGATTAAACGAGATTATACTAATTGCCCTGATAAATGTCGTAAAATACAGGGGTTTCATTTTTCAGGGTTGGCTATTGGATTAAATTACATTAATGTTTAGTAGATCTATTGACTTTATATTTTATGGTTGAGAACTTAATTTTAGGAAAAATTAAATTCGGTAATAATTTGGAGGGTGAAAAATGGTTAGAGAAGGGCTTCAATGAAGGCCTTTCAAGTTTCAACATTGTTCTACATATATACAATTCTCTCTTTTTACAAGTAGTTTTGAAGTCGAAATTTATTTCACAAGTCGATTTTTCGTTATTACTTTTATGATCTAAGAATAATAAACGATTTTACACATTAAAATGATTTAAATATAAAAAGCGATTTAAGTTTAGCTATATATGAAAATTATTGTAATGTGTTACTTTTAGGAGATTGATTATCTTCGGAAATAGTCAATAGATGCAAACTTTTTGACCACCATACCAAAAACATGTGTTTTAAGAATAAATGAGTCTGATTAATGAATCTATTTTGGAACGTTTCATGTCATTGTCAAATTATCTATTTAATCTAGTCTAATTTCATTAAAATCAGGGAAAATAAACTTTTTATTTTAATTGAATATTTGATAGGATCTTGTTTAATTAAAATGATACAACTTTTGTCGGATCAAGATTTTATTTAATTATAACCCTTTCGGGGGTGGTCGAGTTGATGGTACAGGTGAACGTGGAGACTGAAAGTCATGAGTTCGAATCCACTGACAACACTTCCTCGGTCGAACCCGTTGCACCGGGCATGCGTTGTGCAGTTTATTTCTCCTGTGTGGTTTGCGGGCTACTGTACATGTACCGAGATTTACCCAGTGCGTACTCACGGATAACGGCGCGGGTTCCTACGTTAAAAAAAAAAGGATTTTATTTAATTAATCTTGATACAAATTTTGGTGTTTCTAGATATATGTGGGGAAATTTTTTTATGGTATCTCAATAATGAGAAACCTCATTAATAGAGTGGGGCTGGAAATTTAGCGCAAGTCAATTTTCATTAATGATTTAAGTCAGTATCAAGCACATGGAAATAATGTTAAAAATTGTCAGAATGACGACTTATTTTTTCATGAATCAAAATTTAGCTGTCAGTATAATTAATTATCCAATTATAGTTACAAAAGTGTTTTAGATCATTTAAAGGTTTTTCTTTTTTAATATCTTCTTATAGAAAGTTAAAAATTATGGTCTTTCTGAGGCTTTGGTTAGCTGAAATGCTAATGTTTTCTCAAGAGTCAGTTTAATCCGAGAGGAAAAAAACTTCTCTTCATTTGCCAATCTTTGTAATTTGTTGGATTGCATGCACTTACTCTCTCAAGCTCAGATCGATTATCATAATAAGGTTGATAGGAGATCCTGGTGCCGAGTATACGAGGCTATAAAGGATTTAATGATGCTAATGTTTTGAATGCGTGATATTACTTTGTACCCTTTTTTTCAACATTTTAAATGTGAAATCATGTCATATCCAAATGGACGTAAGTTTCACATCAAAGTAAACTCTCTTGTTGAGCATGGCATCGGCACAAGATAATTTTCACAACCCACTTCACTTTAATAATTTCTTTGAGCCATACGTTACCAATTATTCTTCGAACCTCTTAAATTCGTTTGACAAAACCAGCTTCATGTACGATAGATATTTGGCAAAAATTTGGAGGGACAAATTTGAATATTTTATTTAAAAGGTTATTCTAAATTCTTGATTTTTAATGGAAATGAAAAGAAAATTTCTCTAAAAATTAAGGAAAATACCACTTGTACACTTTTTCTTGACATAATGGTTGGCATTGTGTACGTTGACAAGTGTTGAACGAATGGAAAAATTGTCAAAAATTTAAACTGTTCAATGATATGTTGCGACGCTGCATACTGTAAACAATAATATAAAAAATAGTGTACATGTAGCATGATTGAAAAATTAAGGGGTCAGTGGCCCCGCTGAACTTCAAGATATCTCATTTTTAATTTTTAATAACTTCCCTTTTCTTACAAAATGGAGCCCGATGCAGGTTTTGCTAAGTCCAGGCTTCAAAAATTTACCCACAACTTCATCACAATCTAAATTGCTAATCAGTGGCAAAATCCCTTCAACCCCCACCCACCCATTTTCCCACAAATTCCTAACCACAAAAGCAGCAAAACACCAACATATTCTCCTCATTATTTTAGAGTTCTAAAATGTTAAACTCACTTTCTAATATTAGTGGATCATTAAATTTAATTGTGCTCGCTAAAATAATATATTGCAACTACACGGGTGTGTTTAAATAATAAAGTGAATTTTTTGAGTTCGGGTTGTCGATTACACAACTTTACTCAATTTAATTTTGACAATAACAACAAACACACAATAAATTTGATTTCAGAGGAAAAATATGGTTGAAATTCATGGTTTCGCTTAACCGTCGCCTAATTAATTTTTCCACAAACCAATTAATAAATCACTCATTTACGATGTTAGACCCGATTTTTCAATTTTAGTAAATTACCTCTCTTAAACGAAATTAACCCTAATTAATCGGTTTAACCTACTATGTTTCTATATCGATTAAGGCCAAACAATCGCATTAAATCTTTGTGAAAATAGTTAAATGGGTCACCTAGGGTTAGGGGTAAAATATCTCTATCCCCTACACAAACCTATGATTTTTACTATTTTATTTAAAATGCACAATCTTCTCTCAAACGATGTACAAATCACTAAACATAATCATTAATTGGCCATATAAATGAAAATAAAAGAAATACAATAATAGATACACATGAAAATAAGCATTTTAATATCAAAAAACAAATATTAAAATTAATCAAGGTTGGATTAAATTTCAACAATAAATCCCAACACAAATAACTTTAACACATTTTATACATGCAATAATAAAGGAGAATATTCATACAGTATATCACAAATAGAACAAAATAATAAAGAAACAACAAAATTAAAGATAAAACCTTGTTTGGCTAGATTTGTGAAGATAATGGCTAGCTCTTGAATTTTCCAAATTTTTTCCAACTCCTTGATTGATTCTTCTTTGCGCTCTATGATTTCCTCCAAAATATTAAGAAAATTCCAAGGAAAAAGAAGAGAAAAAGAAATAAAAATGAAAAAGAAAAACAGCAAGCAGAAAGTGCCCTAGGCTCCCCGATTTCACACTTTCAAACCTGTAAAACAATTCAAAATTCGCAACTTAAGTCCCTGAAATTACAAAAAGAAATTAAAACAGCTCCCAAGTTTTTAGAAGTGGCGCTTAGGCGCCAAGTCTCAGCCCAACCAGAAATTGGTTTTATTTTGCAACTAAGTCTCTAGATAATTACATTCTAGGTCCCTAAACTTTTGCTTTATACAATTTGATCATCATATTTTGAATTTAATTTCAATAAAGTCCTTCATAAATTGGAATCAAGGTCCTT
Organism: Fraxinus xanthoxyloides; assembly: GCA_903798325.1. Lineage (NCBI taxonomy): Eukaryota > Viridiplantae > Streptophyta > Magnoliopsida > Lamiales > Oleaceae > Fraxinus > Fraxinus xanthoxyloides. The sequence goes on along the minus strand of CAIGRL010177346.1, from coordinate 1,984 downwards.
TGAATTTTTGAATTGTTCGTTTTGGTCCCCATATTCGAAATTTTTGCACACTTTTGATATTTTTCTCCTCATTTTTGCTTTGTTATATTTCCTTGGGTGATTTTTACCTACTAAAACAATAATTATATAATTGTGAATAAAAATTCACTTATTCCTAAAACTAGGATTCATTTCTTATTACAAATATGCACTTAACATACCATATTTCAATGGATTGTTGTAATTTTTCTGCCTCGTGTACATTCTCACAATGGTGGTGTTTTTTCTCAATCAAACTTTGTTGTTCAACATTTTGAACTAGGTATCGTTTAGAAGGTATTGTTAAAAGATCGTCAATTTCTAATGAAATAGATAGAGCAGTACCTTGGTTTGGAACCTCGAGACTTACTTGATCTAGGATGTGTGATGTATAAGCCATTCCAAAGTGATCTATTAATCTAATGACTTAATGAATTTATTATAAATTGAAGTAGATTGTTCTAAATTAAAGTGGATTTTTTATGTCTAGTACGGTAGAAGTTTGGTAGTATTGAACATGATGTAGTTGATAAAATTGAAAATGAGGTCGTTATATGACAAAGTATGAAAAGTTATTTTAGCCACTGTTTAATGTCGCTTAGAATCTATTATGTAGGAGATTTTGCAGAGTCTTGAACGGTTCATCACATACTGTTGCAACTTCTGCTTCTCTATTTTATCCGTCATTTGATCAGGAAAATCTTCGGTCGAAGGGTTATGTCAGAGGTAATACAGGTAATACTCTCGTATTGGAAATGGGAAGATGGGTCTTATCCTAGCAAGAATATGGTATGTTTAGGTTTTATTATAAATTCTTTATAAATTAAAGATCAAAGTCATGGATGGAAGCTGGCTCGGTCCATGGATGGCTCGGGCTCGTATTGCAACGTGCCATGGACTGAAATGAGCTCAAGGGTTCACTATTGCCACCCCTATACTTATCTGAAACAGTCCATGGAATAAGTGTATATACAGCTTCTATACAGTCCACCGTCCTACTGACTATATAATTTCATAGCTTCTGGAATTGTTTTTTTCCCATCTATACACAAAAAATTACAAACAGTACTATCAAGAAATTTTCGTGGTTCGAATTGGGTTGTGCTGGAAAAAGCTTTAGCCTGCATTAATATCTGTACATATACAACAGTTGAAATTGGTTTTGAATTTATTATAGACCATGTGTACAGGTCACCCATAATATTGCTCATACTATTTTCATTTCAATGATCTCTGCCAAGGTAAATGCACCAATTAATACCACCCCAACTATATCCCCTCAACCACGTGCTAGACTTTTTACATATTCAACTTCATGGGCTGGTCCAAGATATTCTTGCACAAACTCGGTCCCACGACTGGTTAGACATTTATAGAGATGGCTCCCTCTTCTCTAAAAAAACGAGCAAAGCACACAAAGATTTATAACGATTTACTTTGAACGTAAGAGTTATGTGACTTATGTCCACTCACCTAGCGAGTATTTAAGATATTTTTTTTTTTTTTTGGATGTAGGAATCCACAGCCGCTACCCGTCAGCGAAACCCCGACCATTCCGAAGGAGAGGAGGCTCGATCACTGTGAGTGCGCACTGAGTAAGCTTCGCTCCACGTGTATTAACCCGCAAACCACATCGGAGAGGTAAACAACACTAGACAAGCCCGGTGCGACGGGTTCGATCGTGGAAGTGTTGGCAGAGGATATGAATTCGTGACTTTCGATTTTCGCCTTCACTTGTTTCACCAATTCGTCCACCCACAAAGGGAGTTTTTTTTTTTTTAATCACCTCTATCATATCATATATATGTAGGAATATTAAGTATAATACGATTAGACTCCCCATACTTGGACATGGACAACAATCTTCACACCAAGTTACCAAGGGTCTAGAAAATTTTTGTAAGAAAATTAGTAAAGAGAATCAGATATAGAGAAGAGCATGTTCAACAAAACCTTTGAAAGTAAC
>CAIGRL010177286.1:0-10243 GCA_903798325.1 Fraxinus xanthoxyloides | reverse complement strand
AACCAATTGTAAAAAAAAATTCACTTTAATGAGCATTTTTCATGTAAAACAAAGCTAAACGAACATTAAACTTTGTTGAAAAAAATTATCACTTTAATGGACAATTTTTATTTAAAACAAAGTCAAACGAACACAAAATTTAAAAAAAATTCAGGTGAAAAATTATACCAATCAAACACACTTAATTAACAATTCCATGGAAAACAATTTATAAACAATTACTTTTCCTGAAATTCATTTTCTTTTCACTCATTTTCCACCCTTACAATCAAACAGACCCTTAATACGTTTAAGATCAAACTAGACAATACAACAAACAAACATCTTATAATCGTGTCCGAAACATATGCATCAAATATCCTTCTTGAGAGTTTATATAGAAAAAGAGCAATAAAATATATTACATTTCTATTAGACATTTACATACACATGTATTTTTATATCCTTCTTGAGAGTTTTATCTTTAATTTTTGTTTTCTGAATATACAAGTGTATTTATTTATTTACAAACTGCCACTCAAAAGTCTCCTTCCATAGTTTTTCCTCATGCTGCAACTTGAGCAGCAGCCAGCCTAGCAATTGGAACCCTGTTGAGAAAACCATATTTAGATAAAATCTATATATAATGGCACGTTCGATAAGGAAAAATAGATCCGACATTTTCGAGAAAATAAACTAAATTTTGTTTACTACTATCGTTACATACTTTAAATAAATAAAAAATTCACTCGACGGGGTGTGTTGAAAGTATAATTACAAATAAACAAAATTCTATACGAGACCTTTGCGTGAGAGCTTGTGTGAGAGATATACCAATTACTGATTAATGTATACCTGAATGGAGAGCATGAAACATAGTCCAGTCCAGCCTCTGCAAAGAAGGCGACAGAAGAAGGCTCCCCACCATGCTCTCCACAAATTCCAACCTGCCATTTACCAAACCAGTGCAGTATATTTAGTTAGTGCATGTTCAGTAAACAATAGTACGCAATATTCAACACTATAATGAACAATATTTCAGCGAAAACTCATTTTGCAAATGTTTTACTACCCTACTGATATATCAATAATTCATGCATTTGACACAGTATATCATGATGATAGTCACCTTCAGGCTCGGCCTAGCAGCACGACCTTTTTCTGTGGCTAACTTGATGAGTTGACCAACACCTTTCTGATCGAGTACCTGGACAAGACGCCGATCATTAATTTATTATACAATCTGTTCCCAATAGGTTTCCATGTTACCACAGAACTGACGACTAACCTCAAACGGATCATTTTGGAGAATTCCCTTAGACAAGTATATCGGAAGAAACTTGCCAACGTCGTCTCTACTGTACCCAAATGTCATCTGAGTGAGATCGTTTGTCCCAAATGAGAAGAATTCGGCTTCCTTTGCAATCTATCAACAATCATCAAAGAACAAAACCCATGAACGAAATGTTCATAACGAGGACATGTTATGTCTTACGTTAAATTGCAAACTTTAAAACGAAAATAAATAAATAAATTCCGGCATTGTTCTTAATTGAAAGAATGTATAGTGATATAAATAATCCCCAAATTATATCCACATTACCTCATCTGCAACCAAAGCTGCTCGAGGAATTTCTATCATGGTGCCCACCTTATAGCTCAATGAGGTTCCCATTTCAGAGAACACTTTCTTTGCAACGCCACGAATTAAACTCACCTGATGACTGAGTTCCTGCCACCATTGATACATAATATATAAGTTACTGGACTACTACCAACTTTCAAGGTCACGACTATTGGAAATATTTGTGATTCTGGATATTTTTTTGTAAGACTATATTTGCTATTCATGATTACTACAAAATAGATTAAAAAAAAGAAATGACATGCCTGAGGCGTTCCAATTAGAGGAACCATTATCTCTGGAAGGACGCTAATGCGCTGGTTGGTCATAGAGATGGCAGCTTGAAATATTGCACGAACCTGCATTTCTGACAATTCGGGATATGATATTCCTAGCCTGTCGAAATTTAATAAAAACCCGAAGTGAGATTTAATTCTGGACATATTTTTATTATAAAGAAAATTCAAGTATACTAGGAAACATACAAAACATTATCTTAGTTGCTTCTAACAACAGCAAGTGTCAGATGCATACATGATAATTATTCGAGTAAAACCATGATGATAAAAGGAAATGTAGATTCATAAAATAGTCTGTTGATAAAAAGCAAAACCCCAAGTGTGCATTGTTCTTGTGATATGAATTATACAAAATATATTGCAATAGAGTCAACATACTGCATGTTTCATATATAAGATGGACAAAAAAGTATCAGACCTGCATCCTCGAAATCCAAGCATGGGATTTACTTCTGATAATTTCTCAATCCTTGAGTAAATTTCATCTTTGTTCATGCCCGTGTCAGTGGTTAGTTCACCAACAATCTGTTCTAGGTCACCTTCTGGTAGAAATTCATGAAGTGGAGGATCCAATAGTCTGATTGTCACTGGAAGACCTGAAAATTTAAAGAACATAAATTTAGGGATTCAGTATTTGCCAATTCAGGTGATTATCTTGGAGCAAGCTCGGTACATAGCACTGAATATGATTAGACTTTATTATAAACAAATGTAGAATCCACCTTACCCAGTGAGGTATAAATGTTACTTTATTTCTTCCGTCTGTGTATGACACCTTACTTTTAGAATTTTTTTCCATTTTACAATAAACAAGAATAATGCTATTCGTAAGCACTAGAGACGGACTACAGTCTATGCATCAGTGGGGTCACTACCACATCTTCAGATGAAGTTGGGGTGCATTTTAATCCATTGGAGAATGTGGTAATGATCCCACTATCACATAGACTATTGCTCATCAGCAGTGCTTACAAAGAGCATTACTCTTGACAAGAAATCACTGAAGATATGAAGTACCATCCATTGCACGAAAAATTCCCTCAAAGTCGGCTCGTTGGTAAGGTAGCAAAAGGTCTAAGGCTTCCTTCCTTTGTTCAGGTGTAACTGCCATTATCATCTTTCTTACGGCTTTAATCCTCTCATCAGAAGCAAAGAACTGAAACAAAGGCAATGGTGTTAAACCTTTCGTCCGGCATGCAATAGACAACATCCACAGGCACAAAAAGGAATGCGTAGATGCAATTCAACAATTACAATTGCAAAAAACTGCCTTCTATCACAACATACAATGAAATTCATAGGTTTCCAATTATAATGATGTAGTTACTACATTTCACAATGGTGCTAATCGCTCAAGTGCTCAGTGCCTAATCATATTGTACCCTTGTTCCCTCTAATGCAAAATATTAGGTGTATTTTGTTTTAGGAGTGTATATCTATTCATGTATTTAGATCTCCGTAGAATTCCTACATAAGGATATTTACGTGGGCATTTTTGGTGTGTGTGAGGCATTATACCCTTCTTCTCCATTATGGAGAAATTGTGCAAAGCTAAGCTCCCATGAATCAGAATAAATCTGTGAGTACTTAACTTTTTTATGATTCCTTTTCTATTTATTATTAACGTCGGAATAAAGGACTGGGACTTAATCCATAACATCAGCAAACACAAAAAGTATTGGTTCATCATACTTCTTTCAAAGGTTTTTTCAAATTCCCTATAGAACCTTAAAAGCACAAAAATAACAGTACTTGTTAATTTTTATCTTTTACAAGCTTATATATGGCGTAGAAGAATTTTTGTTTGTATACAGTTTTCGACGTCTGACAAGAAAGAATACTGCCAGCAAAGACTAGGAAAACCTTACCATGTGCTCTGTCCTACATAAACCAATTCCTTGAGCTCCATTGTTTCGAGCTGTTAGTGCATCCTCGGGCGTGTCAGCATTTGCCATAACCTACTACAGACTCCAAACATTCATTATTATTTCGAAATACAATATAGATAGAATGAAACTCAATTATGAATGTTTACAACACCTTGATTCGTCTAATCTCGTCTGCCCACAACATGAAAACCTCCAAATCCCCTGTCATAGCAGGAGGAGATAGTGGTTGTTTACCCAATATCACTTCACCTGTAGAACCATTCAGTGATATCCATTCTCCTTCATTTATTACTTCTCCTCCGACCATCAGAACCTGAAATGAAATGAAACAGTGAAAACATATAATCACTAAAATAATAAGTATATCGCTTAAAGAATACATATTTTACTGGACCTTCTCGTAATCATTCACGCGGATTTCAGAACAACCAGAAACACAACATTTTCCCCAGCCACGAGCTACCACGGCTGCATGAGATGTCATGCCACCTCTTGCGGTCAAAATTCCGACAGCTGCGTGCATGCCTCCAACGTCCTCTGGACTCGTCTCAGTTCTCACCTTCAGCCATTTCCATTGGAAATTGTGAAAACATCAGTTTTAACATTCAAAACAGGGTTAGTGAGTTAAATAAAATGAGAATAAACAATGCATGATTCAAGCAGATTTTGTGATGCTAACTGAGAAGAAGTATACATGTAACTATAGAAATCTTATCCAGATCATTGTATATATGTCGATTGCAGAAGGTCAATGCGTTTGTTCTCGCATTATATCATCCCCACAGAACAATTTTACTCAATATATTGTATCCACATGACCTTTAGATTATACTGGCACTTCAAAGAGATCAAAAGAACGCATTTCATACACATCAACAAAAAGGGACAGATATCATGGTATGCAACCTAACATGTATCATAATTTAATTAATGCAAAAAATCAGATATGAAAAGGTTAGATATTTCTGAGACATTAGAATACTACAGAAAAAAAAAAACGACGTGATCTGGTGAAAATGGAGGAGAACCAACGTGTTTAGTCACACATCTAAGGACTAAGGCGAATGAGCTTACAAGAATGGCACTTTTTCCTTGTGCATGCCATGCTTCTGCATCTTCTGCACTAAACACAATTTGCCCCACTGCTGCTCCTGGAGATGCAGGCAAGCCCTTTGCTATCACTTTTTCTTTGTAAGCAAATGGGTCCTCAAACTGAACCAAATATTGAAAATGAAGTTATTGAGAATGACAAGTATTTTTAGCTCAAGAAGTGTTCATTTTAGAACCACATTACCGGTTAATTGCAAAAAAAAATATTTTCCACAACACTACTATTTATGAGAAAGAGTAGTCTTGTGTCAAATGTGTTGGGAAATTGGCTCATGTGAGACCATGAATGCATTTAATGTTGGGCAACAAAAGTTAATCTATACTGGCTTTGAATTTCTGCCACGATTTGAAGACTTCTGTGTATTACAAGCAGCCTTTTACAATCACTTTGGTAAGGTTTGCATGCAAAAATGGTGAAACTGTTGGGAAAGAAGCATGATAAATAGAGGTACTTGCTCATTGCCTAAGACACATCAAGAACTGGAGAAAAATCTAAGTGTAGCATTCAAAAGCTATGTTTTGAGGATTTTTTCTCAGAGTTAGAAAAGTTTGTGTGGCAAATCTTAGTGAGTGTTCTTGGGTCATAATTGGGGTTCAGTGTGTGTGAGAAACTATATCATCGTAACAAATTTTCATGTAGCGAAAAATCTATCTTTGGTGGCCCGAGGTTTTTCTCCGGTTTTTGGAGTTTTTCACTTAAATCGTTGTGGTGTTATTCTTTCATATTTATCTTTCAATCTTATTGATATTCCTTCAGTAGAGGATCATGGCGTAAATCTGGAAATTTGTCCAGTTCTTAAAAAAGTGTTATTTATGTATAAATTGTGTATCAGTTATGGCAAGAATGAATTTCTCGCAATTGGCGATAAAAGTAAATCACATTGCTCTCGAGTAATGCATACCAAGATATAATTTAATTCTATAAGCAACAGCAAACCTTGCCAGCATGCTTATACCTGTGGATGCAGAAGTTGATCGAGATGTTGTGGCTCTACCATTTTCACTGCAGTGCGAGTATCAACAAGTCCTTCATTAACCATGTCTACGGCAATTTTTACTGCGCCTTTACCTGTACGCTTTCCCGATCTACACTGCAACATCCAAAGCCGATTTTCCTGGACGGTGAACTCAATGTCCTGTAGGTGACAGTGCATGCAGATGATGTCATCAGGATTATCTGTGTCTTCTTGGAAGCTTTATTCCAAACCAAGTAGAGCCATGGTTATTGTCATTTATATTATTTTCATAATGTTATGTATATACGGAAACATTACCATCATATCCTTGTAATGCCCTTCTAATATTTCGCAGTTCTCAACTAGCTCCTTGTAAGCTTCAGGCATACAATTCTTCATGGTGTCCAAGTCCTCTGGTGTGCGTATTCCAGCAACAACATCTTCACCCTAACAAATATGTTTATTGGCTCAGCCACATTAACATTTTCAAATAGCCAGATCAACACATACATTACGAAGTGAATCAAAAGGAAAATATTGATTGAGACCTGGGCATTGATTAGAAACTCCCCGTACAGCTTCTTCTCACCAGTGCTCGGGTTCCTAGTGAAGAGGACACCTGTTCCCGAAGTATTTCCCATGTTCCCAAATACCATACACTGAATGTTTACAGCAGTTCCCTTCAAACCAGTAATTTGGTTAATGCTTCGATATTTAATGGCCCTCGGACTATCCCATGAATCGAAAACCGCTTTGACAGCCAACTCTAACTGCTTTTTTGGCTCTGCAGATGGATAGAAACACAATAAAGACGTTTAAGTGGAAAAAACAAAAAATTACCCTCAGAATCAAATTTAAAACTTAGATACTATTGATTCATACGAGTTACCTGAAGGAAACCTTTCACCCTTGGCTTCAACATAGACATCCTTGTATTGTTCTACCAGCTCTTTAAGATCAGAAGCTGTTAGATCGGTGTCGAGAGTTATACCTTTTTCAGTCTTCATCTTTTCTAATTTTTCCTCAAACAATGAATGTGAAATGCCCATTACCTTCAAGACAATGAGACGTAATTCAAAAATACATTAGTACTGTTCACTTTAAATTAATCGGTGAAGGTATGCTGAACTAGAAACAAGTACATATTTAATCTAGACTTAAGAAATTCCAGAAAGCAAGGAACTGAATATTTATAATAACTGTTAGGTTAAAATGTTGATTCAATGAGAATAAAAACAGTACTGGATCATGAATCATATGTTTTTATACGAAAAATGTTTATGGCATCAGAGAGAAAACTTACAACATTTCCAAACATGTCCAGGAACCGTCTAAAAGAATCATATGCAAACCGCTCTCCACTTTTCGCAGCCAAACCAGCAACCACTTCATCATTGAGTCCGAGATTTAGGACAGTATCCATCATGCCGGGCATAGAAATCTAAATGTATACCAAACAAATTCATCGATGTAAGATTAAGAGTATTGTTCATCATGCCAAGTCTTTTCTTTCTGTGGCTATACATTATTGCGTAAAGGAACCCCCTATATGAGACTAAAGATACAAACTATTGACCCTAGAGCTATCTTAATCATGTAAGATATGCATCCTAAATTTTCTATTGACCATAAAAATAAATGTAAACATTTGCAATGCTTACATTGAAAAATTATGACAAATGGAACGACAAATAATTCATTAGGCATCATGTTGAATCAGCGTGATGTTTCACTAACGCTAATATCACATTCATAAAATGAATCAAGAACACTGAAAGGTAAGTTTTTCGTAGTAACATATGGAAACACAAAAACATGATTGCAAATTATAGGATCAAAACTAAGTTTCGAGTAGTTAAGATAGTCAGCATTGCAGTAAAATGACTCTTACGGCTGCACCAGATCTGACGGAGAGAAGGAGAGGCTTGGAAGGGTCCCCAAGGGAAGCTCCCATGTCGTCCTCCACAATCCTTAAACCTTCCAATATCTCTTCCCACAAACCTTGTGGCAGCTTCTTACCAATCTGCTGGTACTCTTGACATGCTTCTGTAGAGATGGTTAGCCCTGGAGGCACAGACAAACCAATGCTTGCCATTTCAGCAAGGTTAGCACCCTTTCCTCCCAACTGTAAGAAAAGAAAAGTAAAGTTAAAATTATTTCAATAACAAGAAGAACAAGAGCTTTCGACTAACTGAAAATAGGTTGGAATATAATTTAGTAGCGTCAAAGACTAAAGTAGAATATATATATTTGTCCCCTATCTAATACTTCATGTTTTAGATAAGGTGGTTGATGCAGGGTAGATCATACGGAAGCGTGAAAACATGGAATTCACGAACTATTGATTCGCTCATGAATACTAGAAAACTAGGCATCAAACTAGGGTGCCTATTTAGTGGGGTCTGGCCTTGGCCCCAGTCCATTTACCTTTTTATGCATAAATTTTTCTGTGAATTTGTTTTTAAGGAATTTTAACACATTTTAGCACAATCTAAAAGATTTTTTAGTCCAATCTTGGCTCAACCCCGGCATCAAACACTTGTTGATTCACACAGAATACGGACAATTGGACTCGTTGATTCATAAAAAGTTGCACATATAATTGAGAATGCTCAATTTTCATTTCATCAGTCCCCCCTTTCAGAAGACATGGTGGTCTTATGCCCCTGTTTAACAACCATTATTTTGAAAAAAAAAATAAAATAAGGATTTTGAATATTGATTTTTTGGGATAATTTGTGGTTAAAAAGTAGGAAGAAAAAATTTGGATTTACGTGCAAAATATTTTATTGGGTAAATAACGAGTATGAGAATTAAAGAGTTTTAAAATAATGGTTGTCAATCAAGGGCTATGTATACAAGGCATAGAATCCTATTTTATAAAAAAATCTCAAAATACCATAACAAAAATTATAATCCAAGATAGTAATTGAAAAGACACCATAGGCAAAACCTTAATCAAATGGAGAATCTAAAATCACTTTAAAATTTTAAAATCATAAAACTACCATAATAATCCCTAATTTGCGTAATTGGATGCATCATTGGTTCAACATTCATGCAAAATTTCGGTCTTGAGTCTTGCTACCACTCATTAATGAAATTTGTGCGCGTCTCAGGAAAAAAATAAATTCGCCTAAGCATGAGGGCATGCTCAAGATTAAAGACTAAAATTATAGTAATAAATGTATTTCCTATGTAAAGCTTAACATTTTAGATCAGGTAAAGAACAATTGATTGACGAGAGCTTCATGTGAATTATAATCCAAACTCTACACTAACACAATTATAATGCATGATAAACAAGAAAGCAATATGAGCAAAAACTTTAATCCTTTACAGAACATAAATAGATTAAAATCTCTTTTGGAAAGACAGTTGGAAAATTTAAGTGACTTACCAAGGACTTCATGCCCTTGTTTCCTTCACTCCTTCCCTTGCCGAAAGTGAATACTCGCTTTTCCAACAAAAAAGATGGAGTCGTTATCAGACCACCAAACCAAAAGGAATGTGTGTTAAAAGAAAATGGAACATCAGAGAGGGAAAAAAACAGAGCTCAGCAGTTAAGGAGAATCTTTCACCAGCCCGGTAATTAGTTTAGTAACACAAATAACCATTATCATAACCCCCTTTGGTATTCTACNACATAAATAGATTAAAATCTCTTTTGGAAAGACAGTTGGAAAATTTAAGTGACTTACCAAGGACTTCATGCCCTTGTTTCCTTCACTCCTTCCCTTGCCGAAAGTGAATACTCGCTTTTCCAACAAAAAAGATGGAGTCGTTATCAGACCACCAAACCAAAAGGAATGTGTGTTAAAAGAAAATGGAACATCAGAGAGGGAAAAAAACAGAGCTCAGCAGTTAAGGAGAATCTTTCACCAGCCCGGTAATTAGTTTAGTAACACAAATAACCATTATCATAACCCCCTTTGGTATTCTACGTGCACTCTTACGTGAACCAATACGTCCATTTCTAGTAAAAACATAATATATAAAGATAGCGCCAACAAACTAAGCCTTATTCCTAACAAATTTGAGGTTGACTATCCTAATCAAGCATGCTGTTGTTGGTAAAAAACAACCCCACAAACCAAGTCTTGTTCTTTCTAAATTTTGAGTTGACTAGGTGAATCTTTCTCTACTTAACAACACCAACAAAACTAAGTCATCTTCTTGATAAAATACTACAAACTAAGGGTCTATAAAATGTGTTCCAAATTTTTTGCAACTTTTTAAGCTTTTCCAAACAAGCACTAAATCTTATTCCTCATAAATTCCAAGTCCACAACGTGAGTTCTTCTTCATAGTAATTTAATTTTCTCACAAAGTCGCAAACAACAGCATGTTTAGGTCCAACATTTTTCTGGATTTTTTTTTTTTTTT
>CAIGRL010177283.1:0-11682 GCA_903798325.1 Fraxinus xanthoxyloides | reverse complement strand
ATTGGGGACCATAACCCAATATATTGAAGATAATGACCATTGATTATCTTACATTTGTTTTAAATCGGCCCCTCATCAATATAAAACAAACTTACGGTCTCTACATTTTTATTCCATGAATCTTAGTACCCATTAGTCAAAATTCATCTTTAGTGGATCACTTTAATTGATTAATATACTTTAAATAATAGCACCACACATTTTAATATGTTACGTGTGGCCCCCATATGCTAGAATTTCCAACCGCATTACCTTTTATCTATCGACATTTAATCTACAAATATTATTAGATGGTTCCCATTGCATCATTTAAAATTCCTCAAAAATCCAAAATGGCATGATATAAAGAAAGCTAATCCTAGACTAATAGATTCTTATTTAGCCCGTGTTTGTTTCCACTTTTAAACAGAAGTTTTACAGTTGCTACAATAAATGAGCCGCAATAGTTGACCGCTTTGTGTTATAGTGGGCTCCACTTTTTTTAGAAAAAAATGTCAAAAATATCATTTTATTATTGAAATAATTAGAAACAAACAGGGGCTTGATAGCAAATTAATCATGTTACCATGAATGCATTTCATGGCAATTGGTGTGTTTGGTTATAGTAGAAAGAACATAACAGGAAGAGTAATGTTATTCATCTTCACTGGGTTACAACCTCAGTCTATGTATCTCTAAATGATATGTTAAATGACAAGTGAAATTAAATGACTTATTTAATTTCACATATAATTTAATGTCACATTAACGCTATCTAAATTGAGATTGTAACCCCGGTGGGGTTGAATAGTGTTACTCTAATAGGAAATAAACATGGGGTAAAAAATGTGAAGACGGTCACAAAGTTTTAACAAGCTACTTTGAAGTGTATATATATAAAGAATGTCAATCAACAATCTCATGAAATCAGAAAAGAAGTGATGAGGCAATAAAAAATACTTCAGGAAGTAAATTCATTTCAATTAGTTGTGGAAAAATTCCTTTAAGTACAGGAAATTTTGCCAAATTTTTGCCAGAAGTTTGAAATACATCAATCATGTTCGTGTGTGTATTTTGCCTCATTCAATCTTTTAATCATTTCCCTTCATTTCAAATTCCTGTATATTTTTTATGAAAAAATCATGTATTCATAGCAGGGTTCTTAGTTGTGTGAACTGCAAAAAGAAAAAAAAAAGGAATCTAATAACTAGATAATGTTTATCAAAATCAGCTCTTAACACATATAAAACCTCCCTGCATCAGAAAAAAAAACTCATCTTGTTCAACACTACACCTTGATTTGAATGTTAATTAAAATCTCATTCATTGTATGCAAAATTCCAAAGTTATCGACTATGTAGTGCAGCAAATCAATAGTTTATTTTTGAATTGCTAGAGGAACTAATCACGAAATTTAGGGTGTTTTCGAGTCGCATTATTTTAGAAGAACATATTTTGGAATAGTAGATTGATGGATAATGTGTTGTTGAAAATGATGAAAAGTTATCGATGTGATGAAAAATATTATTTTATTAAAGAATGTGTGGTTGAAAATGAGTACAAGAATGAGAATGAAAAAATAATGTCTACCAAACAAGGACTTACTACTAGTTGCGGATTAATAAATCACACATGTACTCGATTCTATTAATGCAGATTGACAAGCAAAACTTCTTTCAAGCCCATGTTTCACATATTTCTATTAATTTGTTTGACGTGTCGAATAGGGAGCTGAACATTTCAATGCGTGACGAGATGACGAGTTTACAACACCACACAAGAAAAACCCAACAAATTTTGGATCTGGTTACCGTACAGAAACGCCAGGCAACAGAGTTAGAATTAAAGCTCAGGATTTGAAGGACACGTGGTGTTACATTAGTGGTTGATGGAAAAGTTGGGAACATCATTGATTAGCTGGAGAAGTTATGCTATTTGCAAGAAGAATATTACCGGTCTGTTTGGTACGGCTTAAAATTCAATTAAAATTAAAAATATGGTTCTCATTGGTCTCACCCGTCTAATAAAAGTCAACAATAACGACTATATTTTCAATTTTAATCATATTTTAATCTCTACAAAACACCCTCTAGGTCATTTGGAATTTGTTTTTCACGACATTCACTACTTCTTAATCACACATTCCATCAATTTTTATCATAATTTACTAAAAATTTGAATTAATCTCTACCAATCGAGAGCTAAATAATACAAACCCTGTGCCTACTAAAAAGTCGTGGAATCCATAAAAATATGTAATTAAGATTAATTGTTGATTTTGACCTAAATTAAAATTTAGATTTTAATTTTGCCAAACATGGAAAAAATAATATTACGCGTAAAATCGAAATTTTTTCCTTAACAAGGGTTAATTGTTGAGGAAAAAAAAAACAATTATTTGGTGTAACCATTGGAGATGACTTTGTACAATGATGTGAAAATTGTAACAATTTGATACAAACCATTGGAGATGCTATAAATTTTTTGGTGCGACTTTCTCTACGAGATTTGTAGAGTCACCTAATATTGGAGATTTTCTCCACAGTTCATGGCCCATGCCAAATTCAAAATGTGAAAGAAATCCATCAATATCATGAAAGGTTGTTTAGTTCACATTATTGAGAATTCAAATGGCTCTATATTAATGTCATGTTTGTTTCGAATTAAATTTTGATTTTAATTTAAGTCAAAGTCAAGTAATCAATATTAACCATATATTTCAGGGTCCCATAGTTTTTGAACCATACATTTCAAAAATTTCTATCATCACCAAGTCTACTAAAAATCTAATTTTAATCACCACCAAACATCCACTAAGTCTTCACTGTAAATTTAGTTGTTTTGTCACACGTTTTCTCCATTGTTATTATAAATTAATTATTTAAGAATAATTACTTATAATTGAAACTACCAACGCTGCATAAATCACAACAACCAAATACTAATTTTTTATGATTTTAAACAAATATAAAAATGAATAATCCCACTTGAAGTCCTCACCAAAAATTGTTTTGTCTCGAATTGATGGCGTGTAGTGACTATTGATTGTGAGGCAAGTGGTGGAAAACGAAGTGTGAATGCATTTTATTAATAGTGGTGGGGTAGTGTTGGTGTGAACATAAATTTTTTCCATTCACGAGCATCTCAATTTATTTGACTGTCAAATTTATGTTTGAAATATAGTATTAACTTTGTTTTTGAATCTCATTTGTAAGAGAATATAAGAGTCTGTTTGGGAGATATTAAAATTGGATTAAAATTAAAAAATTAGTCGTTGTTATTGACTTTTATTAGACTAGTGAGACCCAATAACGGTTATATTTTCAATTTTAATTGGATTTCAATCGGTACCAAACGTGCTCTAAATTTTGGAATAGTGATTGATGTTAAAATGTGTGGTGGAAAAGTGATGAATTTTTTTTTTTTATTGTGTGCATTATTATTATTATTATTATTATTATTATTATTATTATTATTATTAACGTATGAATCCGTAGCCGCTACACGTGAGTGCGAACTAGGTAAACCTCACTCCATGTGCAGTAGCCCGTAAATCACATGGGAGAAATAAACAGCATTATGCAAACTTTGTGGACGGACTCGACTGAAGAAGTGTTGGCAACGGATTCGAACTTGTGACATTCGGTTCTGCGTTCACCTACTCCACCAACTCGACCACCCCTAAAGGGGTGTGTGTAATATTATTTTATTTGGAAAATGTGTGGTTAAAAGGAAGAAAGGGAATGAGAATGAGAAAAAAAAAAGTGTCAAATAAGGGCTAAATTACGCTAATTAGTGATTTATTATCGAATTTTACTACTTGTACATAAAAAAATATACGTAATGGATCACGTAATATGACGTGGAGGAAAAATATTTGATTAAAAAGTTAATTACATTTTAAACTGACAATGATAAAGTGTCGTGTGACATTATGTAATCAATTATGTAATCTTAATGTATATGTATCCAAATCGTTTAATATCCAACCATATTGAGTCCACTTCAACTTGGAAACGTATATTTAGCCCTTGTTTGGTATAATTAAATGTTTGATTTCTAGTAGATTTGGTAAGAATTGATAAAATGGATAGTTAAAAAAATTTCTCAAAAAATATGCAATTAAAATTAATTATTGACTTTGATTCAAAATTTTAATCTACGCTGAAGAATGCAGTGTAGAGTGACACTAAAAGCGGGTCAAACAACTTTAGAGGCCTCGGGAAAAAAAATTAGGAATCTTTTAAACAACAATAATAAAAATAAATAAATCAATGTTCGCCAACAAAAATTTCGTCATGACTGTCAATAGTATTATTATGGTATTTTGACATGAACCAATATTTATTTGTGATTTTAATCGGAATTATCGATAATGATATCATAGGATTGTTGGCCAAGTAGTTACGGTAGCATATAAATATAACAAAATTCTAGTTAACATTACCTAATTTTTCTTAATTCAATAATTAAGGATTTTGTATGGCAATGTTTTATCTGAAACACGCCTCGTTCATGAATAAATTGAATAATAGTTCGACTTTAAATTTGTAAAAAGAAACTTTTAAGATAAACTTCTTAAGATCATCCAAAATCGATCTTGAAGATCGGTGAAATACCAAATATGTAGTAGTTATATACAAAGACACACAGTCCATATTTGGTACATATTAAAATTTTCATTTTCATTTTTTTATTCATTTTCAACTACACATTCTTTAATAAAATAATATTTTTCATCACATTAATAGTTTCTCCTTATTTTTCAATCGCAAATTCTCCATCAATCTACTATTCCAAAATACGTTATTTCAAATAATGTGGCTCAAACACACCCACAAAGTGAACATTAATAGACAAAGTTGTAGAGTTCAGCTCCACCACATAAAGAAAACATTGTGATAGATAAAGCTCTCGTTTGAGCCACATTAAAAATATCATTCTCATTTTTCTACTCATTTTCAACCACACGTTTTTCAATAAAATATTATTTTTCATCACATCAATAATTTTGTTTTTTTTTATCACCACACACTCTCTATTGATATACTATTTCAGAATACATTTTTTCAAAATAATGTGGGCTCAAACACACCCACAATTTCACTTATTTTTAATGCGACGAACTCGTTTTCGAATATTGTTGTTGGATCATCACGGTTGTTGATGCTTAAAAATGATTTTACCAAATTATTTATGTTATAACTTGTAAGGGTATTTCTAATAATTCTTGTAAATTGGTATCTCTAAAATCATTTTTGCTCCTTAATTACATTTCGATGAATCTAAATTCAAATTCCGCTTTAAAGAAAATATCAAAATCCACTTTTTTGCCTATTGTCGATGTGGGGAATACAAATTTGTATTTTTATTTTTTTTTTTTATATTTTCTGTCCAAAAAAAATGCAATTTTCATATAATTTACATCTCTTCATGAGAGAGGTTTTCGATCATTTTTTAAGATCTAAATCTCTATCTCACACTGCTATTGAAGATATTTTTATGTTGTAACTACTCATCTTGTACGATTTTACGAGTACATGTAGGACGAGTCGAGCTTTGGGACTTTTAAAACAAAAAAAAAAAATTAAAAAATGGTGCAACTATGTAGGAGCAAGAAAAAGAACAAAAGACGTTGAGCTCATAAAGTGACGAGAATATATCAACGAACTCTCCCAACGAGATTCTCTAATCCTAGTTAAGGTCAAAACTGTCATTACAACTGCAAGTTTAGGGTAAGCATTGAAAGATCATAGCCGCCAGTAAGTCGTAGTTTTCTGATATTTTTATCTGTTCATAAAATAATATTAATTTCATAAAATATAAATTTTGGAAATTTTATATTTTTTACAGTTGGCATATGGCTTACGTCATTACTATGACGAAGAGGCAATACGTAACATGAATGCACAAGAAAAGTTCATCCACGCGCTAGTAATGCGTGCTTTTTCGTACTATGCACAATACAACTTTTAGGCAAATTACACTTCTGGTCATCCAACTTCTACTAGGATTTCAATTGAGTCACGTGACTTCAGTATGTTATAATCAAACCCCTTAACTACAAATTTAGTGCAAACTAGCCACTCTAGATATCTAGCCTTGCAAGTAATTATATCCTCGAACTCCTACAAGACGTTAGTATTAAATAGACGGTTTATGTGTAATAAATTAGTAGTGATTATGTCGTATAAACAATTTGTTAAATATTAATACATAGCCCATGTTTGGTGACTATTTTTGGAAAAACACTGTTTTAAACGATGAACTTTTGGAAAATATATAGAAGTAGGGAAAATTATGGATTTATGTATAAAATATTTTACTGTGTGAATGAATAATTAAAAATTAGTATGTACGCAAGAGAGAGAGAGAGAGTGAGAATGAGACACAAATAAGAGCATAGATGATTAGTTTTTTTCTGCCATATCGATGGAAGATAATTATCAAAATTAGAGTTGAATGGACTGATTGCAAGAAATTAAAAGTTAAGTAATCAAATCAAGATTTGGGTAAAAGTTGAGATCTCATGTTCAAAATAAATTGTCTAACTCGTTGTCCACTCAATGATTTATTGACAAATACTTTGAATTAACATGCCTAACTTTTTTTCTCATTATCGTTTGTGCTTAAAAATAAGTGTAAAATAATACAACAATGAATCATTGATGAATAGTAAATTGAATAGCCAATTTTGAACACAGGATCTCAACCAAGAGTCACGGAGTAAAAGTAACCCAAATTTTTGAATACATATTAACTGCGCGTGGGATTGCGAATTCCAATCTTGGGTGATCTTTCGTGGAAATTTCTTTATTTTTTTAACATTAATTTTATTATTTCTTGCAGGTTAAGGGTGGCCTTTGACTGATAGATATAAAAAGGTGCCCAGTATGCTTGGGCCGGGAATTGATACACACTACTGTAAACATGGAGTCATCTTTACTTGCAAGTACAGTCCCTGGCCGGAAAAGGGTGATCGGAGAGTTAACTCGTGGCCGGAAATTTGCGCAGCAGCTTCAAGATTTGTTGCGTAAATCCCCTAAAACTGAGCTAACTGAAGGCAGTGAAGTGATGTCTGCTCAGATTCTGGTGAACAAAATCTTGGATTCGTATAATCAAAGTCTTTCAAACATCAGCTCCGGGGCGTCTGATGAGGTTTCTGAATTTCAGGCAGTGGATTCTCTTTGTTCGGATGGCCACCGGAAGTCTGAAGACTCCGACGAGAGTTTTAAGACTTCTGTACGAAAGGATCGGAGAGGATGCTACAAAAGAAGGTAATTAATATATTCTTGTAATTGTATTCAATGATGCATTATTTATGTGACTTATGTCTATATATTTGCTTTATAATTAATTAATTTTGGATTAATTGTAGGAGAACTTCTGAGACATGCATTAAAGAGACCTCTACTTGGATTGATGATGGCCATGCATGGAGGAAGTATGGACAAAAACCTATACTCAATTCCCCACATCCAAGGTATTCATTCTTTCAAGAATTGAAGTTTCTTAATTTTTGATTTTTTTTTTTTAAATAATTTGATTTCGTTATGTTTTTCGAGATGTTAGATTGAAATTTATACGGTATTAAGTTACAAAATCGTAGGCCGTTCTCATCGGCCGGCGACCTGACTCTAGCCGGACTTGTGCACTAGGGTTGCCCGATCTTTGGAAAGCCACATGAAATTCGAGCCTTTCTCTTCTACTCTTACAATCAAACCCACCTGCCATTTAAGCTAAGGGCTTGCTCGGTAATGATTAATTAAAATTGAAAATATAGTCGTTATTGGGTCTTACTCGCCTAATAAAAGTCAACTATAACGACTAATTTTTCAATTTTAATTTTACCGAACACCCTTTAAAGGGATACGAACTGACGCATGTAGGAGCTTCTCTACTTCTCTCTAACGACTTGTTTTGCCTATCGATTGTTCAAGATCTTTGATCTAGCTTACGAACTTGTCAAAAGTGATACAGATCTAGACTATGGTCCGTTAAAAATTATTTTAAATTTCTTACTGATGATACCGTCCAAGTCACATCAGGTGATGTACTATCCATGAATACATGTCAATAATTTTGTAATGCTAAACTTACGAAGAAAGCCAAATGAGCACATGTTCGGCTCCATTAAAAATAAATTATGAAAAAAATAAATTATATTTACGTGTAATATTATTTTATTGAAAAATATCTATTCGAATATAAGAAAAATTGTTCATTTTCTTGTCTTGAAGCGTGCTAATTAATTTTACTCTGGATATATTGAAATGCAGGAACTACTTCAGGTGCACTCACAAGTTTGATCAGGGGTGCCCAGCAACCAAACATGTCCAAAAGATTAATGAAGATCCGCCAAAATTTAGGACAACATACTATGATCATCACACTTGCAGAAATTTATACAAATCATCTCAAGTTATTATCGTGGATCAGACAGCAGGGGATAATTCTTCCAATATCATCTGGAATTTCGAGTCCCAGATTGAACCAGATTCTGAGCCTAATGACCCAGTGAAGCAGGAGAACAAGGAACAAGTTCAAACTTTGCCCAACAACAAATCTGGATCGTCTGATTACTTCATCCCACCTGATGATCATCTCACTACATTTTGTCAAACCTCTGGGCCCTTGACTGCATTCTCATCAGGATCTGATCATGGGGATGTGATTTCTCCGGATGTGTATTCATGTACAGCTAGCACTCACAGTATGGATATGGATCATATGATTGCAGGACCTTTTTATGATGATGATTTTCTTAAATATTAATGGACGGTATAGTTTGAATCATTATCTCACTTTATGATGTAAAGTTTAGATGCTTTGTTAAGTAGTAGTAGCATCTAGCATGTACCTTATTATGTTGTAGCGTGGAAATTAATGTATTAGATGATGTTAAAGTTTTGATCAATCCTGTTTGGTGTACATCATTCTTTACACTTTATCGCATGTCATCATTTAATTAATTGGACAATTAAATAAAAAAGTTTTTTCAACCAATTTTTTCTGACAACACGGCAAATATCATCCAAAGTATAAGGAGGGAGTGTACAAACGTCATAATCCTTTTTTGATAAGATCGTTCTCTAGATTCCTTATTGAATTTCATTAGATCCGCAATCTATATGTATCCCTTTCACAAGATATTTCAAATAATCAATGAGCTTATTTGAACCTTAAAATTGTAATAAAAAAATATCTAAATGATAAATTGAACTACTATTTTGGAGAATCTTGCAACACGGTCAATTAATACTGGCTTCGTCATTGTTTTAATTGTCCTATTTTGATGGAGATTAAATTTTGATGAAAATTGATGAAACGTATAGTTGAAAAATTATGGATCCTATAAAATATGTAGTTAAAATTAATTGTTGATTTTGATTTAGATTAAAATCTAAATTTTAATTTCTACGGAACAGAGATACAATTGTGAACAAGATTAGTCTTAGAAAAGACCGAAACAAAAGTTAAGGTCCGTTTGATTGCAAATGTGGAATTTGAGTGGAAAGAAAATGTTTTGTTGGGAATTGAATTGCCTATAATTTGTTTTACTAGGAATTGTAATTAATTGTGTTTGATTGGTATAATTTTCCACCTGATCCGTTTGACTTTGTTTTTTATGAAAATTGTCAATTAAAGGGTTAATTTTTTTTTTTGTACATTTGACTTTGTTTTTTATGCAAATTGTCAATTAAATGAATAGATTTTTTTTGCTATTGGGTTTGGAATTTGTTCCAATTGCCAAAAAAAAAAAGATGAAAAATCATATTCCCACTAAAATCAAAGGAATTGGAATTCCTTGATTCAAAGGAAAATGGACGCGCGAGCATGGTTGGGGGTAAAATAAATTCTAAGCAAAATTTGTGCTATTAAACATAATGAAAAGTGAGAAATGGAATTCATTTTCCATTTTTCTTAGAAAATTAGGCTTATCACAGGGGGCCTTAGTGGAAATTTTGTCAATGTGAACAGGAGAAATGGCTCAGTGGCGTGGAAAAAAGGGTAATGGTGGAATCGGGTGATTCAAATCTTCACTGATAGTTTGTGAAAATGAAATGTTTGGTTGCTTCTTTCTTTTTTAACAACTAAATCTCATGTCATCGTGTGATTGAAATTCAGTCTTTCGATTCTCATATCAGAAACCTAAGAAGTGAAAACATCATCGGCGTTTGGGTCCAAAAGGGTTTCGGCTTGGATTATTCGTGCATTTTTTATTTTTTATTTTAATATCTAGGAAAAACTAAATGGGCTTGGGGAAGCCAGGGCTAAAGCCCAGGTTTGTCCCCCTCCATCGCCCCTGGTTGCGACCATATCCACTCCCAGTGTACATTCGGCTTGGAATTTTATTTTAACATTGTTATTTATTTGTTTTTTTTTAATTTAAATATAACGATAAAGTTGTGAAAACTGACCTATGTTTCTTTAAAAATACTTGAACATAAGGGCATGTGCACAGTTCCCAATAAGATTGAACGTTACAATAATTCAATAAAAATTCATGTTACACTCAACCCTATTGATCAATATTATACAATTCACCTAACCAAATTAACCATGATTGTTCGCTACGTGATTTAGTCGGTAAGACTTGAGATTTTTTCGATAAAATCAAGCTCATAGAGTCTCCAAACAAGTCCTATGGAGGACTAAGCCACAAGCACTGGACCAAACTACCACAACAAGAAGCGGAAACAGATGTGGAGACCAAGTTTCAAGTTTTGCGAGTCTAAGCAAATATAAGCGTTACTTATTATTATTATCATTTTAAATACTTAACCATTCTAAAACTAATTTAAAAATTGAAATAACTATATCAAAGAATCTAAAATTATAAAATAATAATTCCCACAATGAGTCTATAATATAATTTTCAACGTTTATTATTTTTGCACGACAAACTTCTCAATATAATTTACATCAATTTTATTAGAAAATTTTATGTGGAGTATGACATCAAATTTTTTAAGATCGTTACCGATTAAATGTAATTTGAATTACTTTCAATTTGCATTTGCATTAAATTTGAATTTCATTTACTTTCTAGATAAAATTTGAATTTTATTTCAATTTATTTACCTTTTACAATCAATTTGATTTATTCGCGGCTAGCTAAGCATCTGTCAATGAGGTGTAATTCTACGACATTTTTAAAGTGTCAAAATTCATAAGTTACAATTTACTTTTATTAATATGACGTTATTTTTTTTTTTAAAGAAAATGATATTTTAATTTTTAACCCTACAATACAAAAAGTTTGACTCCTGCTTTGAGTGCCAATAATATCAAACCTTTTTACTTTTACTTTTTAATTTTAATTTTAATTTTTTTTAAAAAAAAAATTGCACGATTATTCATTGTTCTTTAGCACCTATAACAAATCCATTTTCAACCTTTAAAATTGAGATTTTTAACCCTTTAGTTCCACTTTCGTATCTTTCTTTTTCACATTATTTCGTTAACTTCTTTTTTCTTCTCTTTTTGTTTTCACGCAATGAATACTTTTATAATCACATATATATTCAGAGCCTGTTTGAGAGAGCTAAAAAATCGATTAAAATTGAAAATATAACCGTTATTGGATCTCACTCGTCTAATAAAAGTTAACAATAACGGCTCGTTTTTCAATTTTTATCCGATTTTAATCTCTACCGGCCACCCTCCAAATATACTTTATACACACAGCTTACAATTTAC
>CAIGRL010177276.1:0-12290 GCA_903798325.1 Fraxinus xanthoxyloides | reverse complement strand
ATTTACAGGTATTTCCTCCCAATCGCTTAGGTAAAAACGGATTCAAAGCCTCGGCCCGACATTTTTGTTGTATGAACACCCTTATCTTTAGAATAAAATATCGCAAGGCTCCAATCATTTAAAGAAATAAACTTTAAATTTCTGCCAAAAACGAATACACATGATTTAAAACCTTTCTCAACAAATCATCAGGCTGTAATTATAATATAAAAATGTTTTTAAGGCCTTGAAATAAATTAAAACAACAAATGCCAAGGATAATACAAGAAGCAAATGCTAGACTGAAGCGTGTTTACTTTCCCAGAATTTAGGTACTACAAGATTTTTGGTTCTTCGTGTCGCACAAAAAATGTGCTTAAGGAAAGCATCGAAAAAGATAATAGACGAGCTGAAAGCAGATGGGTTTGAAAATGGAGAGAGCTTTCAGAGGTCTAGTCGGGTGTCTATAAAGTGGTTGAGTAGTCTGTTGTCAGAATTTTATATTTCTCCACGTCTACAATGTAAATTGTCATAGTCACAGAAAGAAATATATTTCCATTTTATCTCATAAAATCCTGATAAACTAAACCAGAGCACCCAACCTTTGATAGGCGCTAACTAAATCTCTCATAGCTCTCTTCAATTCCTGAACCATCAGCTTTTAACTTATCTAGAATCTTTTCAATGCAAATCTAATAGTACCTCAAAGTATTGGGAAGCATACAGACTTCAGCTGAGCATCTGCTTCCTGGACTATTCTTTGCCCTGATAATAGAAGTCTGAAATACAAACATTAACAAGTCTTGTGATACAATAATGAGAACATAACATTGTGGTCATACTCGATTAGCGTGCATTTACATTCGTTATCCTTGCGACAAAACAAGATGGGTTTCGGTTTGACAAACTGTTGTTGTGTCACAGCAGGAATGTAATTTTTTACAGCCACTTCTACATATATTTCAGTTGAAATCAATTTCATAGATCTGTATATCATCAAAATGTAAAAGTTTATTTTTATATATCTAACTACATTTTTAAGTAAAAAGATATTTTTTTTTTTTGGAAACCAAACCAACTTATTTCCGCTTATTTGAATGTCTTTCAAATTTTAAGACGTTGGAGCAAGATTATTGTGTGGTTTATATTTTAAAATATCCCCAAAAAATTGCAGAATGCATAAACTATAAATTGCAGGCATTTCTAGTATATGACACAACAACAGCAACACTTCCAAATATAAAGATAAAAAAAGCTCAAGCTTACACTTGATAGATATCACATATTTGGTTCAATTCATTTGTTGCCAGACCAAAACTAATATTTAATAATAATTCCTAAAAACGCCTCCTTCATCATCGGGTTAAGCAACTTTCTCAAGCTTAGATGTGGTCCAAACTGCAACCAGAATACCAAAACTACAACGGCTCAAATTTTGTATACAGGGGTGATTCCTAGCAAATGGAAGCATTTTCTCATTACGACTGCTGTTGCCTCACACAACAAGAGTCGACTTGTCTCCTCTGCTGAGCCAACAACCTGCATTGATTTCAAAGAAGAGATTGAGATGACTAGTAAGTACGATCAATACGACGTGCAATTGTTTTGTTAAAGCCCTTACAAAATAGGGTAGTTAAAATCCAGACTTCAAGAATCTGCCAGCGTGTGAAAGTTATAAGCAGCAAAATGAAGCACCACATAAAATTTTCTTAGTTCATCAAATACTAATCAAGCTCGCTCATAGCACAGCCACAGTTTTAGGCGTGCTAAAATCAACTGGGGCTGGCCGGGTCTGGCTGACCCGTTCAAGACCTCAACAGATTCCAAGTTTTCTCCAATTAAAAAAATAATTCTTGAGGGCTAGTCCAATCAATCAATTAACTGCATTAGAGGCACATCCAGGCCACTCGTCCATTTTCACAGCTCTACTCGTGGCCAAGGAAAATAAAAGATGCATTGACAAAGATGTCATTCAGCTAATGGTTTTGTCACGTAAATAGAGCTAATATATGGGAGATAGTTAAGGAGAGCATGCTTCAACTCTAGGCATTCATAAACAGTTTGATAGGAGAACGATCTCAAAAAAAGTTCCCTTCCCCATTGCAATAACTCCACTCCGGATTAATATGCAGCAGTAATGCACTATAGCCTTGGCAAAACTGATTTTAGGAAAACAAGATGAATTTTGAGGTTCCAGACTTATTGGAGTTAACTATCATTAAGGCACATCTTCTCATCAAGTTTCTGAACTTGAAATTTCAAAATCATCATTACTAAAGAGAAGAAGGCTTCAAATATTTCTCAAATATATTTATTTACTTAAATTTTTGGTGCAATATAAATGTATGCTTCATACCTGACAGTTGGTATAAAATCTTGTGAAGTCTTCAGATAAATTGTATAAATATTCACATAACACATTTGGCAAAAGATTGGTGCACGCTTCTTCAACAGTCTGCGAAGGGTGGAAGGAAAGCAAACCCAAATTTAATACAATGAAGTAATATAAGAAAATGTCAATGCATCCAAGGAATTGTTTGTATAGACATGGTTATATCTCCTAGGATTCTTACCTCGGCAAATTGGAGCAAATGAAGTCCTAATACACGTTCATCGGGATGAGCCAACACTAAAGTTCCAACCTATCACAAATAAAATTAACAATTGCTTTAAATTGTAAATTAAAAACAATTTGAACTTATAACGTTTTTAGGTAAGCTTTAAAAGTTTATTAATGAATAGATAAGTTTTGAAAAATTAACTCCTGTTGGTTAAAATTGAAAACATGTTACTATTTTGACTATAACATTAATTTTGAGCTCAGTTAAACATGCCTGTTGAATATGTTCCCAGCTGCCACTAACATATGGTTAAAAAGAAAAAAACGAACCAACAATGGGAGGCATTCTTAGGACTAGGCCACTCATGAGAAGCCAAGCTTATCACCAAAATTTTAGTTCGTTTGAATACAAAATAATGATGCAATTGCCCTACTTGTAAAAGATCAAATTGGAATTTGAAGACTAGTCAAATCAATCAAATTTGGAAATAATTTCTTATTGGAAAACTATTATTTTCTTTCACATTTTAGAACAAATGGAAAATTAAGTCCTAAAAATGAACAAAAATGCTTAATATTTTAACCTTCGATGACAGCATTTAGTATATAACAAACATTGAAAAATACAGGTAGGAAATCTATTTAAATTTTACAGAACTTCAAGGACAGCATCCTACCTTTTTCAATTCTTCTATATCTTTACCCAATTTCCTTATAATTGAGCATATTCGGGCGTGTGCATACAGCAGATACACAGCAGTATTTCCCTGCTCATAAAAGAAAAAGGCTATCAAGTATAAACTGAACGATTGAAGACTTACTCAATCGAGAATACTAGTTCAAAAAAAAAAAAATAAGGCTAACTAGGGAAAGCATAAGAAGCAATCAGTCGAGGCACTATGACAAAGGGAACTAAGGAGGAATAAGAATTGAAATAAAATACTTTATTAAAGCCAAGGACTGGCTCATCAAGATTAATATGAACCAATACCAAGTACCTAATTTTTCGTAAAAAAATGCGTAGAGAAAAATTTGTTCCCTTGTATACTTTCTTCCCATTATAAAACGCATTAAAAATCTGTGAACCCACCTTATCATTCAGCATCTGGTCAAAATTAAAGATGTAATTGGTAGTTCTGTTATTCTTTAGGTCAGCATATCTGTTCAAAATCCGATAAAAATAAATAAATTCAGATGTCAGTAAAAAAAGTAAGCAAATAAATAAGAGCGTGTTTATCTGTCAAACCAAACACGCTGCGTATGTGCTCACATGCCTGTGTATTTGTGGAATCTAATCTAGAACCACAAGTAAAATACAGAACTGAACAAGAAGATAAATTTCTGATCCTTCGACTAAGCTTATTTTATATAAAGAGCTAAAAGTTTCTTACACAAACGATTACGGAAGGTTTGCTTTTACTTGTCTCAAACTGGAAATAACACATTTCAGAACCCAATCCCAGATCCACAACTTAAACACGAACTGACAAATATCCTGATCCTTATACAAGATGATGCACAGCGAAATTTTGTTCATTGCACAAATTAGTAAGGTTTAGCACTCTAATTAAACTGGAGACATCAAAAATCAGGAAAAAAAGGAATGCAAAGGCAAGAAACATACTTTACGGCACCATATCCAACTGCTTCTGCAGTTCTGTCAAGCTCTTCCTCAGTCCACTCTTCACCCTTACCTGGCCAAAAAATGAAAAGCATTCATGACATGGCATTCCTATCTAAAACATTGAAATCAGACAGTAGCAGCCTGCTAAAATATAATACAACTTGATAGTTGGGAAAAAAACTAATTTTCTACTGATCGGATAATCGTTGAAGTGCAGAAAACAAATGTAAGGATTTTCCTGAAGCAACTATTATCTTACCTCTTTGGATTAAAGCTGTTTTGCATCGATTTTTGGCTTCATCGAGTAAATCAACCAATTTGACAGTTTCAGTACTGCGAGTGCGAAATCTTTTTCCATCTTCTCCTAAAACAAGCCCAAATCCTACATGGCTAGCTTTGGGATACTTATTATCTTCAGAAGGAAGCCAACCAGCTCGTTTGGCAGCCTGGAAAAAAATGAAGATGCATTAAGACTAGAAACTTAACAGCACATATGATTAAAAGATGATGGATTTATGCAACATGTAATCATAGATTAAGACAATGTCATAACTTACAGTAAAGAACATTTCAAAATGCTCTCTCTGGCCAACATCAGTTACATATATAATCCATTCCACCTTTTCTTCATTAAGTCGATACCTACAAATTGCACATGTGCAGAACACCATATAGAGTGCAGTTAAGTTTGATATCAGTTACATAATTGCTATTTTGTTGAGTTATAAAATCTTATCAGTTTTAGCAGATATCAACATGACCAACGACCAAATCTATATATGTTGATGTGAAAGAATTTTATGGACTATAAATTAGCCCCTTTACGTAAATTAGAAAAGGCTGTAAGATAAACTGACACAAAGACAACTATAGAGAATCTCCATGAAGATATACAACAATAAACATGTAAAGTTTGGAACTAACCATAATGCAGCAAGATCAGTAGAAGCATAGTTGAAACCACCATCCCTCTTCACAACGATAAGAGGAATATTTTTCCCTTCAATAAAGATAACACGAGCTCCTTCACTTTCTTCAATTAATCCCTGTTTACTCAACAACTCTAAAGCCCCTGGAATATATGGGTTGTAAAAGCTTTCTCCCTGGATAAAAGGAAAACAAAAATAAGTGCCCCTGAATACCCAGTTGTAAAAAGATAAATATCACAATAAGTGCCCCCGAATACCCATTTTTTTCTCATTCTCATTCTCATTCTTTTTCTCTTTATTCATTTCAACCACACATTCTACCAATAAAATAATATTACACATAAACCCAAAAATTCTCCTTACTTTTTAACCACACATTCTTCCATCAATCACTATTCCAGAAATTTATTCTTTCCCCAAAATGGGTGTCAAACACAAGTTTAATTNATATGGGTTGTAAAAGCTTTCTCCCTGGATAAAAGGAAAACAAAAATAAGTGCCCCTGAATACCCAGTTGTAAAAAGATAAATATCACAATAAGTGCCCCCGAATACCCATTTTTTTCTCATTCTCATTCTCATTCTTTTTCTCTTTATTCATTTCAACCACACATTCTACCAATAAAATAATATTACACATAAATCTAAAAATTCTCCTTACTTTTTAACCACACATTCTTCCATCAATCACTATTCAAAAACACATTTTTCTACTAAAATGGGTGTCAAACAACCCAATTATTAGACACCGTATCATCTGCAGTCAACTGTGCAATGCAGACATTAATTGAACCTTCTTGGCTCACCAAATTTCATTCGAAACTGAGTACAAAAAGTAATCAAGGCAACAAAGATTGTTTTCACTCCACCAAACCAAGGTCTAGGCAAATAGGAAATGTTAAGTTTTCCGTAGACAAGAATTGTCACATTTTCAGAAAATATCTTACCTAAAACAATGAAATAATCATTTACAAAGTAGCTCATTATGTGACAAAATGCATCATTGCGTTGTTTTTGCTAATTTCTTGGTGTGAATGACCTTCTAAACAATATTTACCACGAGATTTACAACAAACCTTCACAAGAAACTAAAGCAGTAAGAAATATTCACTACCTTTTCCTCTAACTCGACTCCAAGCCGCTCATAAACCCTTTCATACCCCTTTCGACTGATTTCACAAATTTGTGCCCATGCTGTCCGATACCTCTCTTCTCCACCCTATAATATTGATAAGGTCAGAGAATCGTGTAAAAAAGATAATTAGAGACTTCCACTCAAGTAGATGATATTCCACCTTCATGGGAGTCTGTAAATCTTTACAGTGTCACTTACCAAGAAACTATGGTCAATTATGGGTGTTTCGGGGTTAAGAGAAAGTAACAATAAGGAGTCAAATTTTCAAAACCTTAAGCTACCAAGTAATTCACCTGAAGACTGACCACAGCCTGTTGGGCCCTCTCCTTAAATGCAGGATCACTGTCGAATCTCTGCTTCGATGCCTTATAAAATGCCTGAAAAGCCGCACTTGAATCAAAAGGAGAACCTTTGTGCATCCTACTTTATCAAACTTTTGTCTCAATGAATTGTGATACCTATATTTATTTTTCAAGTATGGTTCCACAGATGACAGAACAAATAAAAAGGTTAATAATCACCAAAATAGAAGCTCTTTCTTGAGCATAAAACCTAGCCACAAAGGAATAAGGAACTCTTAATTTCTGATTGACATCAAGATCACATGGAGTTTTAATCTCAATAAAGATAGAAACAAACAAGAGACAGATTTTTCTTATACAACACTAGCGTTTTGACTTCTGTTTTTTGCTGAATAATCCGTGCTTGAACTCTCTCAGCGTCAATGGTTTATGTTGGCTAACAAATCACAGTAAACCTGGCTTTCACTTCAATGCCTATTCCAACTTTTGAATAGCATATCTATCAAATTAAAATTGGAAGTTGCGACCATTTCATGTAGAAAACTTCGCCATGATGGCCAAAAAGAATAGTTCCCTCTCTCTTACAGCACTAATTTGCTTAAACAAAGAGAGATTTGCGTCATCAGTCATTACAAAAATTTTTGCAAAACTAAAACTGAAAGCTCCAATGATACAATTTTATTTCATGAGCGTAATGCACCGTATTATTGAATCTTCATAAAACAACTAAAATGGTACTTAATCTTCTATCTAAAAAGCTACTTGGTAGGCATTGTAAATAAATTCTTCTGTTCAAGAGATTTTAACAATCATGAGATAAGTCATTCCTCCAAAAAAATAAAAAGCCTTCTTTTAACAATCACGGAAAAAGTTTACATACGTAAAAATCAAAAAATGTAGAGCTACATGGTGCTATCACTCACCACCTATGATATGACATGAACGATGCACATTACAAGCTTCTAAGTGAAGTAAGAAAGAACGAACATAAAATGACAAGATCTCGAAGGACCAAATAGTGTTCAAAATTTCTCCCCTCACCTCTAGATCTCCAATGGCTTGATCATTAACTTCCCCATTTGGAAACATTTCGAAAAGGTACTCAATTAGCATACCAAACTGCAAAATATATAATTCAGCTTAAGATTTATGATGGAAATGATGAAGCACGAACATTTCATAAAAGATTGTATTTAACATCAGTCAAGAATCCAAGATGAAACTGTGTACCAATAAATTTCTAGATAACCTACAAAGGTATCCAACAAGGCAAAATTAAATAAAGTTGGCTCATTCCAAGGGAAAAAATAAGGAAATAAATAAATAAAAAGGGCATAGTTTTGAGTTCCAAATTTGAAGAAATACATATGTACCATGCAACTTAAAAGCGACATTTGGACCATGATCAGAACTAAAATACGGAATCGAGCAATCAAGTCTAAGACTCAAGAGAAAGATTTTAAAATAAAAGTATCGATCACTGTTGCTCCAAGAGAAAAGAAACAATAAATAAGAGTAGGATCATAAATCAAAATTTATGTTTTCTTTCACAACTCGAATTAGTGCAGGTAAACCAAAAGTAAATAGCATACCTAATATGATGGGAAGTACGACACAAAAATATGAGCATGTCCAATACTTGGCCACAATAGAGCAATAAGCAGAAAAAAGGTCTACCTGCGTGCCCCAGTCACCAACATGGTTTCTCCGTAGAACATTAACATTTGAATATTCCAGCATACGTGCCAGTGTATCACCAATGATAGTGGACCTCAAGTGACCAACATGCATTTCTTTTGCTATATTTGGTGAGGAGAAGTCAACCACTGCCCTTTTGACGGGAAGCTTAGGAGCCCATGTTTCAATACCATTGACTAGCATCCTTTGAATACTCTATACAGCTTTAGGTAAGATTTTCATAGACAAAAACACAGAGAAATATTCAACCAAAAAAAAGAGAAGTTCGAAAAATCTAAGACCTTTGCTATCCATTGCTGAGACAATACAACATTTACAAAGCCAGGTCCAGCTATTGAGCATGAGTCTATGATTTCTGATGAAGGAAGATTTTTCATAATGGCCTAAAAACGAAAATGTAACTAATAAATATTTGATGCTTACAGTTTAAGACATGAAATGAATCATGATATACCACAATATTTTTCCAGTCAATATAACAAGACATAGATATAGCAAAAATATAATCATCACCACCTGCCCTATTGGTTGGGGACCTCTGAACTGCGTACCCTTGCCTTTAACCTTTGACCACAACCCCATGGCATTGTTGCTTACCAAAGAGAAAAAGTCGTCCACTTAGTGAGCAGTGATTATAAGGTAATGTAACAAAGCAAATTGATCTGGACTCTAATACAAAAAAGAAAAAAACAGACCATTGATAATCACCAAATTTAGGATTTTGGCATGGAGCAATTGCAGGCTCTACATCCAACTCATCAGGGACCGTGAATCTCAGTGATTCTTCAAAGAGCTTCGCAATTTGTTGTTTGAGACTCCCAACATTTTCTTGATCCAGGTCAACAACATTCTGGACCAGAATCAAAGACAAGCGAGCAGCAGACATAAAGCATATTTGTGTATCATTCATTTAGGAAATAATATGCTTTTGCGATGTGTTTTTATGTGAACTTACATTAGCCATAGTTGACAGATACTGTGCCCTTGTGTCAATCAAAATTCTTCGAGATGTTGCTCTAAGAATGCCTGTCTAGTTGGACCACAACCACAAAAAAAATTACCAGAAGCACACTCAAATTGCACCTTTCAATAAAAACAAAGCAGATGTCAGGGAGAGCAAATATATTAAATGTAGCACTGGCACCTATAAATTCAATATCTAAAAACTATTGCACTGATAGGTAAAGCCAAATAAGCAGTTGAGCTCCATTATGCAGTATTTCCGCGCTATTAAGTCCAAAGTACTATTAAGACAAGTTAAGTTTGTTCACAAATGAAAATTCGCCAAATATCAGGCTACGAATGCAACCATGAATAGAAACAAGCAGAAAATAGAAAACATAGATTAAACAAACTAGAATGCCCAACCTAAAATGCGCACACGTTTTTGTGGGCATCAACGGTTTATCCCAGTACTTTTTCTTTATCCCTTTTCATATCAAAGAAAATTATACTATTTAATTTGAGGCGAGATTCTCAACAACACACTAAGACTGAAAAACGAAGTTGCATCACACATACAAATACGCATACCCATAAAAATGTATGTACAGATATAGAGAGAGAGAGAGAGAGAGCTTACAAGTAGTGGACGAAAGAGAGGAGTGCGAGTAGAAAAGAGAGAAACGATTGAATTGCAGAGGAGAGAGAACCGGCGGAAGCAAATTACCCAAATGAAAGCAATTCATTACAATTCAATAAAAAAAACCCTAAATTTTTCCACGCTGAAAGTGCGCGTTTCTTGTATGGACTGCGTGGGAATCGTAACTGTTAGCGTTCGTTTTAGGTTTTGGGGGGATTGTGGTAGTGGAAGCGTTATAATATTTATACGATGTTTGATCCACATTTTTACAAAAAATCATTTTTTCAAAACTTATTTCTAGTCATATGTTTTTTAATAAAATAATATTACTCATAAATTCAAATTTTTTCTTGTACTTTAACCACGTATTTCCATCAAATCACTATTTAAAATTCATTCACTCTCCAATAATGTGCATCGGACATATTTTATTTAGTCCTAAATTCAAATTCAAATTTTAATTTAAACTAAAATTAATTATCAAATTACCCAAACGTGAGCAATTCATTACAATTCAATAAATTTTTCCACGCTGAATGTTCGTGTTTCTTGTATGGACTGTGTGGGAATCGTAACTATTAGCGTTCGTTTTAGGTTTTTGGGGATTGTGCTAGTGGAAGCATTATAATATTTATTTAATCCCAAATTAAAATTCAAATTAATTAATTTTAATCACAGGTTTGATGAAATTCACAACATTCCATTAAGGGTGTGTTTGATTGGCCACATTTTCTCTGAAAGTAGGAAAATATTTTCCTACTTCTACTTTTTGACTGTTTGATATGCTAAATTTTCCATGGAAAACGTTTTCCTCAATGAGAAAACGTTTTCCACCTATTTTTTTTTTTTTAGCAATGGCAATCAATTCTATGAATCATTGTAAAAAGAATTTTCATTTTTGTTGACAATTTCTATGCAAAACAAAGTCAAACGAATATGGTAATTTTTTCTAATTGTTTTAAAAAAAAATTTTACTTTTTGGTAATTGGAACATATTCTAGACCCAATGGTAGAAAAAAAAATACTACTTTAATGGATAATTTCCATAAAAAAAGAAACCAAATGGATATTAAACTTTCAACATTTTTCATGAAAAATTATACTAATCAAATACAATTAATTACAATTTTCAATAAAACAATTTTTAGGCAAATCAATTCCCTATAAACATTTTCTTCTACCTATTTTTCACCTTTGTAATCAAAAGCACCTTTAGATTTGATAATGCCCATATGCTCCAAAATGGTGAAAAATACTAAACTAAGATAATTTTAAAAGGGATTGCTATAGTTGAGATTTGAACCTAAGACTCTCATTTACTTAGATAGTAATTTAACCTACTGAACTACCATAGCATTATGTGAATAAACTGAAATATCAATTATATATATAAATAAATAATACATTGACAAAAAAAAATGAAAAAAAAATAAATTGAATATCGACGAATCCAATAGGGCGGCTGTTGGAGCTCGCCGGTGCTGGATCCGTCGCTGTGTGTTAGATCCTCCAATTTTCAACCTAGACACGATGCCATTTTTTCCTCACTTTGTAAACTTAATATTGTCGTCGAGTAGGTGTAGAAAGGCGGCGGTCCTAGTTTTCCTTTCTTCTTCTTTTATTCTTTTTCTTTTCTCTCTCTATATCCGTGGTTTAGAATTTTGTTTGTATAAAATGAAAATGAGTTAGTGCTCCATTAAGTCCAAATTGCAATCAACTTCCCCATTTTCGATTTTGTATAACATTTAGTAATTAATTTTTCATAATTGAAAATTAAACCTTAAAATTCTATTTTATTTGTCTCAACGCGTTATTCATTACCCACTTCAATTTTTGAGAACAATTGATTTTGGTCTATTCAATATGACATTGAGTTATTAAAAAAATCGAAGTTTGAAAAACATTCACTTATCAGTATTTGAAATTTGGACTCTTTTTAGTCATGTGTTTATATCTTATATTTTAGAAAATAAAAAATTCAACACTTAAATATATACCCTTACCTGATACCTGTATCCCGTATCCGAGTATCATAGGTGTGGACCATAATTTCTATGTCCTCAATCTCATCCTGCTTGTTGGTTCGAGGTATTCTCTCAGTCATAATATATTTACACCATATGGTAGATGTTGAATTGTATAGTACTTTATTGTAGTAAGGATGAAACTTATTGTTCACGATACTATCTAGTACTATGTATCAAATATGTCTTACTATATATTGTCTGGGTGTGTTTTAAATGCAAGGATATTGTAGGGAAAAAGCTTCATTAACTGTTGTAATATCCCAGATTTTATATTTTTAATTTGGTTGATGTAGCCTATTTAAGAAAAAAAAACTATGGAAGTTCGGCCTATTTAATGTTATAAAAGTACAAGCCATAAGTTATTTATAAGCTCAATAATTTAAGACATTAAATTTAAGTAAATTTGATTACAAAAATTTAATGAATAATTATGTTGCTACAATGGTCATCTGCAT
>CAIGRL010177217.1:5429-21276 GCA_903798325.1 Fraxinus xanthoxyloides | reverse complement strand
CGTTCGCCGTTTGGTGGGGGATCTCGTCGTTGTCTTTGAACTTCCCTAGACCTCTCATTGTCATTCTCCCTGATCCGAGGCAGGATGTTCCTGATGGATTGGCATTGCTGATTACCTCTGGGTTGTTGGTTTGGTCTTATTGCCATATTTCTCTGGGGATGCCTTGGGGCGTTGCAGCAGTTTTCTGTCAGATGTCCATAGGACTGGTGGTAGGTGCAATATTGTGATACTCCATCCCTATTTCTAGGTTCNTTTCTGGCATAATTTCGTTGGGAATTTTGGGAATCTCCTCCAACATGAGGTCCGCCAATGATGGTATCAATTTCTCGAATTGGTTCGCGTTCGCCGTTTGGTGGGGGATCTCGTCGTTGTCTTTGAACTTCCCTAGACCTCTCATTGTCATTCTCCCTGATCCGAGGCAGGATGTTCCTGATGGATTGGCATTGCTGATTACCTCTGGGTTGTTGGTTTGGTCTTATTGCCATATTTCTCTGGGGATGCCTTGGGGCGTTGCAGCAGTTTTCTGTCAGATGTCCATAGGACTGGTGGTAGGTGCAATATTGTGATACTCCATCCCTATTTCTAGGTTCGGTATCTTGCCTCCTACCTCGTCCCCTTTGCGGACCCCTTTGAGCTGTCGGGCGCTGGCTCGATCTGTCTTCGGGATTGACTTCCTCATATGCCAGGGTCGGCACAGCACTGAGTGTTGCTGCAGCAAGTTCTTGTCTGTGGTTCATCGGAGCCTGACTGTCCATGAGGTGGGATGTCGGACCCCATCCCTTTTCATTTGAGGAGGTGGCAGACCCTAGCTGGCTCTGTTCCTATGATCCTTTAGCTCTTCGTTTAGGATTTTCCGCCTTATCATTTCTAACAAGGCATCCCAAGTGGTGGGGTCTTTGTTCTGTATATCCCTCCAAAAGAGAAAATTCGAGTCTAGTCCTCCCCTTAAGGCAGTCATGCCTCCCTATCTGTGACTTGCACACAGTACATCATCTCGTCAATGAATCGGGAAATAAAGTTTTTTAGGGACTCATTTTGTTGTTGTCTCATATCCTGAAGCCTTTGAATGGGCCTTTCCCCTCATTGCTGGTTGCGAAACGCTTTAGGAAAGCCTTCTTGAACTCGAGCCAGCTTCGGATGCTTCCTTCTGGCAGCCTGGTGTACCAGATTTCTGCTCCTCCACTCAGGGTTAAGTGGAAGGCTCGGTACTTCATGGCGGCGTAGCCCCCTTCAAATTCATGTGAGTTCGGTAGTTGTTCACGTGCTTCGCGGGATCGCCTCTCCGGTCATACTTCGGGGTTTTGGGGAGTGTGAAGTGGTTCAGCATTGGAGCATTTCTTATTGCCTCCGAGAAAGGAGAATGCTCGTCATCATCATCTTGGTCACAGGATCTTTGTGGCCTATCCGAATCCTCATCCTCCCCTTGGATTTGGGGTAACGGTTGGGAGGTCCCTACTTCATCCCTGTCCTGTTCTCTCCTTTCCCGCCTATTTTTAGGGGGTCAGGCCGAGGGTTTTCCTTGGCGCTGGAAGATGGGCGGGCCTATTTCTAGGGGCGTGTGGCCCTATCCTGTCAAAAACACTGGCAGACCTGTGGGGCCCGTCCTCAAGCTCGTAATTCTAGGGAAAACCAAATGGAACCTCAGGCGGTATTCCCGCAGCATAATTTGTTGATGAGTCTTCAGCTTCTCTCTCCCAAGGGGTTTGCATTCCGCCATAACGAAGGCCTGCCCGTTGACTCTGGACCTCATTTTCTCCTTGGTAGAATGACGGAGCTTCGGTGAAGACGTCATCAGGAGCGGTATGCTGGGGGGCCTGATAGTTACCTCGTCCTTGTAAATTCATGAGCATCTCTTGCATGGCTAAATTTTGTTGGGTGATATCTCTCATATTTGCGGCCATAGTGGCCATTTCTCTAGTAAGCCTGGTTGTCGCTCTACTTCCACTTCTGGAGCCCCCTCTTCTGCGCATGGGAGGTTAGGAGTGATGTGCTGGAGCAGCACGCGAAGATTCCCCTTCTTGGAGGATTTTCACCATAAGTCATGTTTCGCAAGTGTTAACTTTGTAGTTAAGAGGTGGTTTAGCCTTTTTCTCCACGCGTTTCCGTGGTAAAATGTAGGAATTTCCGACAGACGGCGCCAATCTGTTGACCCCAAAAATGAGCACAACAGATACCGAGCCCACTCTTGCCATGTCAAGTATGAATCCGGATCGTTTATATGGGAATCACACCAATATGCTGACTGGAACGAACGTGAGAGGTACTTTCCGACAAGAGACGAAAATGTTCGGACCACGGCAATTGTTTTCGTCACTACGATACCTGCGCTATCAACAAATATCTGTTTTTATCGTTCTTTTTGTGTATTGAGAAATGTAATATGAGAATATGGAAAAAACTGTCTATTTTTAGTAATAATCTCTTTTTAAGTGTGCTTCTCTTTCTGTTAGCGTATATCCTGGCTCCAAGAAAAGGATCCCCCCATCTATACAAGGATTAGCTATTTATACTACTTTAACAAAGGTAACAGCCGTCGGATCTAAACCACGTGGTTAAATCTCACGATCCCAAACCTCCCATCATCGTCTACTCAATACAATTAATATTTGATGGAGGGTCAGCCGACCTACATAACGTAGCCTGTCATACAAACAGAATCTCGTTTTATGTCTCATCACTCACTTCTGAAAGATCCTTGGATTACTGCGAGCAGGGTCGGATGTTGGGGGTGGACGCCAACGTAAGCCACGGGACCTCTGTGCTTCGGCGAAGGAGCTTCGAAACTGCAAAGGTGCCTTGAAAAGTTCGAGAGGACTTCGGATCTCTACTTGCCTTAGTTGATTTAGATATTGTGACGTCCTCATAATCTCCTGACCCCCGGCTGCTTGAGTTACGTCCACGTGGATTCGTTGCTTATGTGGCAGTTCGTGTGGCATGCTGTTTTGGAAGTCCTAATTTCGAGGGGTAACAAAAGTAATTTTACGTGCGAAACTATAATTTTTCTTTACTTTTTAATTATACGTAAAAAAATCAATTTTCACAAAGTTTATTATCAAAAAAGTACAACAAATGGGCTCTAAAGTAGATTCTCTCTCTTCCAAGGTTCTCGTTAGTGACCAAGCAATCTAGAAATTACTTTCACTAAACTTATTTTTTTTCAAACCTATTTTTTACTATATATTTTTCAAACCCATGTGATTTTTTTCCATCCTCACAAGAGCTCGGACATGGTGATTCTATCTCACAATCCTTGTTCATCATAGTTGTAGATTACCTCTCAAGCCTGCTCACTCAGAGGTTTCAGAAGTATCCCGGTATAGGTTATCGACATGGAGGTAGTACTATTGTCTCACACCTTTCATTTGTTGATGATATGATCATATTCATCAACGGTCAGAAACAGTCTATCATGAGGATTCTTGGTTGTCTGGTGCATTATGAGGGGGCCCTGGTCAGTTGGTGAACAGGGATGAGCAGACTCATACTATCCAAACGGGCATCTATTAGTCAGATCAGATGTTGGAGATTTTGACTGATTTTCGACACCAGCAGCAACCGTTCACTTATTTGGGAGTCCCCATATTCAAGGGGCCAAGATGAGCTTCATTTATAATGACCTTATCCAAAAGGTCAGGAACATGATCTCAGGTTAGGGTTCACAACTTCTATCATAAGGGGGTCGTATTACTTTGTCGAGGTAAATGCTCTCCTCCATGATATTACACATTCTTCAGATTATACAGCCCCCTAAGACTATCCCGAAAAAACTTGAGAGCATCTTTGCACGATTCATGTGGGATTCCAAAGAACAGGCGCAACGTTTACATTGGTGGAACTGGAAGGAGATTTGTCTTCCTACTAATAAAGGTGGTCTAGGCTTTAGGAGATTACAGGATGTGGTAAACACCATCTCCATAAAGTTCTGGTGGTTATTCTGTTCTCAAAGATCTCTTTGGGCCCAGTTCTTACGAGGCAAGTATTGTATAGGGACATCTTTTGTTTGCAGCAGTTCCCTACTCAGTTTTTTCTATATGGAAGAGGCTGAAACTAGTTGGGCCCCGGACAGAGCCATACATTGCATGGAACCTTGGTGTAGGTCAGATTTTCTTTTGGCATGATTGTTGGATGGATGAGACAATATTGGCATCCCTATTCCCACAACGGCAACACACATCTGTGAGGGTGCAGGATTTTTTTTATGATAGTGGGTGGAATATTAGACGTTTACTACTGGTTCTTCCTTCTCTTATGGTGGAGTAGATAGGGCAATTCCTTTATGTGCAGATGTCCCAATCGAATTGTTTGGCGAAATACATCAGATGGTAGCTTTGCTACCAAGTGCGCTTTGCAGCTCGTACGTTCAGGACTCTAGTAACAGGATTCATACCGTTTACTATGTACCTCCATTTGCTCGTCAATGTCTCAATCTTCTGTTGGAGATTATGGTAGGATCTCTTTCCAATAGATGTGGTTATTGAGGGGAGGGAGTAAGACAGAGATTCCAGAGATACAAGTATTCTGGACATTATGTTTATTGTAGACACATTCGCATTATCATTCATCTACTGATATTTTGGTACCTATGGACTGGAAGGAATGATGTGAAGCATAAGGGGATTTGCATTGTAGCCAACGTATCATTTGGAGGGTTTATCACATGATCTCTTTTTTCACATGGGAGACTGCTTTGAGTGGTGAATTGGCGATGAGACTTGACACTTGCACCTATATTTGGTATTTTTATGGACCCCCTTCTCCATCTCCCCCTATTCTAGTTTGGTGGTGTACTCCATCAGTTGGATCTGTCAAGATCAATACTGATGGAGGCGTCAAGAATAGTTTTACGAGTGGGAGAGGCATTATCAGAGACCACACAGGACACTGTATTAGCGCTTTCTCAGCTTCGTATGGACCATGTTTGATATTAGAGGCAGAGTTCCGGGTTATTCTTGATGGGATCTTACTAGTTGATGCACTTGGATTTTCAGCGATTTAGGTAGAGTCTGATTCTAAGTAGCTATTCACTGCATCACTAGAGGAGGAGGACCATAGGCTATTCAAGGCATACTCAGACGTATCACAGATATCATATCATTCGACAGAGATACAGTTTCTCACATTTATAGAGAAGGAAACCAAGTTGCAGATGTTCTTGCTGCGGAGAGTTAGGAGTATTGACGATACCAGATATATGAACTACATGACCTACCTCGACATATTAGAGCATTAGTATGAATTGAAAGACATGAATTGCCCAATGCGATATTTTAATTTTAATTTTGATTTTTATTTCCAATTCTTTTTTTTTACCTTAATTTGCATTAGTTCTTATTGTAAAAGAAGTAGTATTTCCTCATTTACTGCTTTAATTTTCGTCATTTATTTTTATTGTAAGGGAAGTAGTACTTCCTCATTTATTGTTTTCATTATTTTCATATAACCAAGGAATTCATCCGCCACAAGTGATGGCAAATTAATGAAATCTCGGAAGTACCGCCCTTCTTTAACAAAATAATAATAATAATTTTGTACGTGATCCATAATTTTACCTATTTTTTAATCACATATTTTTCAAGAAAAAATCACTTATAAAATTTACATCAAACATGTTCAAGATAAGGAAAAAAAAACATATTGTAATGATTACATTCTGACTTTGGCTGTGTCTGGGAGTGTTTTTCTCAAACCAAAATCAATTTTTAGGTCAAATCACAAGATAACCACCGATAGCCAGTTTGCACGTTTTGTAGAGAAATGGAACAAAAATGACAATTTAATCCTCCATGAAATGTGCAAAGTATCTACTTTCTCTCACCTCAAATTATCACCACCTTTGACCATTTCTCACACACATTTTGAAAAGCTCGTCTCCAACACGTCTGACCGTCATAGAACTGCTGAAAATGATACAATATATCTGACCCCTTATACGGAGCCATGTACCCTGAGCGATGGGCGAATCCCGAGTCTACAAGATAATATTTTCCCGGGGCAGGATGTGGAAAATCAATTTCAGGACTATCTACAGCACGTGCCAATATGTGTGAATTGTGCGTGGTCCCTGCCCACCCTACATGCACAGATGTGAAACATAAATTGAAATCATATGCTGAAAGAACATTTTGTGTTGGGATGCCCTTGCGTTCGATAAAATTCACGCATTCGTCCCGCGGCATGACAGCTTTGACGTGCATTCCGTCAATCGTACCTATGCAATTTTGAAATAACGGATGCTTGTTGTTATTTGGTACGTGATGCTCTACATCATGATTATATTTCGAATCAGGTCTTATTAGACGTTCACTAAATTCCATGATGGCTTCAAGCACAATCTTGAAGTAGTGACCAACAATTTCCAAAGAATGATTGAATAGCAGTTGAACCTGTCTGTACCCTTTTCCATGCGCTAATATGCACAAAAACATCCCAACTTGTTCATACACGTCCATGTGCTAGCCACTACGTAGTCCATATTCATCGCGGAGTATATGTGTGAATGCCTTCAGAGTTGTGGGATACATCCAAAATTCTACATAATACTTTTTAGGACTATATTTCATAACATCCAACATGAACATGTGTTCGTTTCTCGCAAATGGGAACCTCCTCATTCGACTTCTCTATTCGCGATAGTACATTACTACATCTATTTCTGCCTGTCGACAGTAGCGAAGCCATTCCACGATGTCATCTTGGAGTTGTTGCATAATTTCCTCTTCGTCGATGTCTCATCATTAGAGCATGGCATGAGCTCACAATTAAAATGAGAACAGGTCATTCCACTTCGTAATGTTATTGATAATGCCTTATGCACTTTGAGATGAAGGAGCAGTAAGAGGAAACTCCATAAACTTTTCCAATGTTTTCTTTGTTTAAGAGATTGGTTTAATGTTTCCTTTTATAGACCGTGTTCCGTTTGAAACTGTCACCAGTACAAATAATGGCCTCGTAGGAAGACATGAACCACCGAAAAAGTTAAAAAAAATTAATGACAACATGTAGGGCATCATGACTTTAGAAAGATTCTCTAGAAACCAAGTAGTCCAACTACAGTGAAACATTATGCATGCAATCACAGAAGTTGCTGAAAATATGGATACCAAATTCAAAGTACAGATTCGGGTACAGAATATAAATCTTATGAGTACAGACCAAAGGATTTTCATATAAAATCCCTTAATGACAGAAAAAAATACTACAAACCGTCTTAAGTGTTCATATAAACCGGCCCTACTATCTTTTTATTTCATCCGTTACACTCCTCATTCCGGCCGTCCCTTCCTTTCATCGTGCCAGCTCCACTCAACCCAGTCCATTTTCTAATCCGCGTCGTCCTGCATGTCAAGCATCTCCATGTTAGCCCTTTTTGCTCATAAACTTGCAAGTCCAGAAGTACAAGTCAGTTTTTTCTATAGTCTGCCCGTCACCAGCAACTTTGTCATGAGTGTCTTTGCATCAGTCACAACAAGACCTACCAAAGTGCCAATTTTTTCAGCTACTTGTTGACTGGTACAGACAGCGTGGTCAACAAAGTACGACAAATCCCTGGCTAGTATTTTTGCTCTCTTATCTTTTGTGTTTTTGCTGCCAGACCGACGTTTGTCTCCACTTCGTGGCCTGGAGACAGCCATGCTAGTTGCAGCCCGACTAGTTGTGTCGCGCTCATCACTTGACCCGCTGCTCTCCTCGCCGTCAGTTGTGTCACCCTCAGCTACTTGTTGACTGGCAGAGACGACGTGGTCAACAGAGTATGACAAATCTCTGGCTCCTATTTTGCTCTCTTCTCTTTTGTGTTTTTGTTGCTAGACAGACGTTTTGTCTCCACTTCGCGGCTGGAGACGTCCATGCTAGTTGCAGCCTGACCAGTTGTGTCGCCCTCATCACTTGACCCGCTGCTATCCTTGCCGTCCGGATGATCGTCGTGCAGGTCTTTGTAACCACTATCTTCAAACACGACAAATCCTGTCGGCACATCCGCGACGGTGGACCGCATATTTATCGCTGTATACCTCTCTGTAGTCTTTGTCTCTGTATTCTTTGTAGTCCTTATTCTCCTGTTCGACGTGCAAAATATAAAAAAAGGTATCTA
This sequence comes from Fraxinus xanthoxyloides, assembly GCA_903798325.1. Taxonomy (NCBI): domain Eukaryota; kingdom Viridiplantae; phylum Streptophyta; class Magnoliopsida; order Lamiales; family Oleaceae; genus Fraxinus; species Fraxinus xanthoxyloides. Next base: position 13,187 of record CAIGRL010177217.1, on the reverse strand, counting down.
GTGTTCTAGAAACAGAAGTATCCAGTGACATGCAAAATATAAAAAGAAATATAACACGATTGCTCTCACTATATCAATCATGTGGCATGTGCCACATTCATTTTCAACTTGTACATGTACCCGACTTCACAATTAAGACTATAAGATACCATTAATCGCGCTACAACAAATGCAAAGCTTTAAATGAACATACCATTTTACTTGATAATGCATTTGCAGTTACTGCAGACTTGCTGATTATATTTATTGGGCAAAAAGATACGTAAATAAATAGACATTGAGTGACAACCCTATCCTACGGTAAGTGACATGAGTACCAGATAATACCAGTTATGATAAAGAAACACATCATCTCAAGCAAGCCACTGAGAACTCTATTTTTTGGCTCGCCTTCATATCAAAACAAAGGGGATGGCAATATCAAATATGTAGTTAGTTATTTCTTTACCAAATTGGATATGCTTAGGTTTCTTAGCAGTATATGAGCTTCTATAGGTCCTTTCGTCTAAATCAGATGCGAAAACAATAATAAAGCAACAGGAAGAAGTCAAAGAAATAATTTAATGGACACACAAAATGTTATAATGCAATCAGTAACCAGAAATAGTAACTGCCAAGATGGAAAAAAGGGAGAAACATTTGACTTGAGGTAGTATAATATAAAATGAGACAAGTGTTTTTGTGACTGTATCAACGGCTAACCATTGGAATAAAACAGTTGTGCAACTGAAAAAGTTTTGGGATTACGAGAGGAGTTGTGTTATTAGGTTCCCCAAAAGGATCAAGACCTTATAGAAACAATCTAAGTTTGAAAATTGAACAACAACAAAGCCAAGCTCCAATACGATCTCTAGAAGATACAAAATCTCTTATGTCGTCTAGTATTTTCTCGGCAGCAGAAGAGGTTGAGAAAATTCTAATTGCACTTGTGTCTAACTTTGAAATAATAAAGATATACCATAAGGGAAACATGATTACTCTCAACCTTACACCAACACGTGATATGATGATAATAACCTATCCATAAATAGAAAAAGCAAAGTCCTACAGAAGATGGAAACAGTTTGAGATGAAAACAGAAGCAAATAGATAACAAAAAAATCAGAAAAATCTATTTCAATCTTTTCAAGATCCAAGTATAAGCAGCTACAATTTCGTAACATATATCATCTTTTGCATAAATTAATTTACTCCATCTGTTCATTAAAATCAGGAGAAAAAAAGATTTATTTCACATTTCACTGTTTTTCTTATCGAATTTGCAAAAAAATATTTACCTTTCACATTGTTTCTATTAGTAAAAATCTTTATTTGATTTGACAATTTTTTTCAAAATTAATACCCAAATGTATAAAAATAGCAAAATCTTAAGCTAAAAAGCTCATACAGATAAATTAAAAAAATTGTAATCATATTTGAAATCACAACTAAAACATAACAAAATGAAGATCCAGAAATGTAAAATCCCAAACCCAAATAATTTCAAGAAGTTTTCCCATCTTCCGAATGGATTTTTATATCTAACTAGATGCGTCGCTTAAAAATCATTAAAAACATCAAAACTTTGCACATGCAACCAAAAAACCCATATCAACTAACTTAGAATTTCTTCCAGAAAAAGAAGTATACAATGACATGCAAAATATAAAAAGAAATATAACACGTGCAACCAAAAAACCCACATGCTAGAAAAAGTCTCTTATTTTTTCCAAAGAGAGAGCAATCGTGTTCACTCTCAAGTTTGCAATCTATTTATGTATCTTACCAATGTGTGGATGGAATTGATTATAACTTTGATGTTGGATGACCTTATAGCTCATTAAAAAAAAAAACACATTATATCATTGTGATCTCACTAACTTCTCTCCCCAACACATTATGAAGGCAAACCAGGAAACCCAGATAGCTAAGACAACATTGATAAATTTGAGAATAGAATACTAAAAAAATCTAGGTACCTTAATCTTTCGCTCCCACCACTCGTTCGACGTAGAAATTGTTCCCGTTGCGGAGATGTACTCGACACCAGAGCAACAGCTCCGTGAGTCATTTAAGCTTTTGACGAAGACAATCCCAATGATTCTTCAACTGTTGCTTGGTCCAAACGTGCCCGTAGTTGGTGTTGAACAACTGGATCACTTGGTCCCAGTTGTGTTTCGTGAAGCACTTCCCGTTACGGTGACCGTTGGCTATCACCGTCTCGCATACAACAATGAAAATTTGGTTATCATGTTTGCTCCAATGGGCGTTCTTTCGGGCTAGTGCTTGGGTCTGACTTAGAGGAAGGTTGGAGGTGGATAAGGAACCGTTGTAACCCATCCGCGATGACAAGTGGCAAACATTAGATTGTGAAATTTTTTTGGGGGCGGTCATGATGTAATATGCTCTGATGTGAAAATAAAAATCACCGAAATTGTCGACCCTTACCGATGACAGTCGTGGATCCATCGTGTGAGCGTGGTATCTCCGGGCCGGAAGAGTTTCTCAAGTCCAGCAATCGACTTCTCCATTCGTCGGGTACTCCCCTTGCTCCCAAAGGGAAGGAGATGTTAGGACGTTGTGCTCCCGGAACAATTTTGACGGAGGAGGTATCTTGGGTGCGGATCTGGGCAGTTACTTGACAACTCCAAAGTTGAAAGATTTTGGAGGCGACGATTTTTGTGGAAGGAAAATGATATACCTTTAGGAAAGAGGAATGGTTGAGGTTGTTGAGACGTGTAATGAGGAGGGTAAATTTGGAAATGGGAGTGTAAATGGACTTAGGGCATGTTTGGTACAGCTTATAATCCAATTAAAATTGAAAATATAGCCGTTATTGGATCTTACCCGTCTAATAAAAGTCAACAATAACAGCTAATTTTTCAATTTTAATCCGATTTTAATTTCTACCAAACACCCTCTTAGAGTGTGTTTGGTGCATATTAAAATGAGAAATGCATTTTTACATTGGATGTGATAAGAAATATGTGGTTGAAAAAGAAGGAAAAGTTATTGATGTGATGAAAAATATTATTTTATTGAAGAATGTGTGGTTGAAAATAAGTAAAAAAATGAGAATGAAAAAAATAATGTGGAACAAACGGGGGCTTAGTTGATACTGTTTGTCAAAAAAATTTCAATTAAAATTCTACAACGATCCTGTTTTTGCTCGCCAACGATCCAAATTGTAATAGACTGTGTGCCCAGACACAGCCTATACTAGGATGCATAGCCCATGTTTGAATCATATATTTGGTAGATTTTAATAAAAATTAATAAAATGTATAGTTGAAAAATTGATAAAAAATTTACTTCAATAAAATATAAAATTGAGTCCCTATTTGATACATATTAAAATTCTCATTATCATTCTTCTACTCATTTTCAACTACACATTCTTCAATAAAATAATATTTTTCATCACATCAATAATTTTTTCTTCCTTTTCAATCACACATTCTCCATCAATGTACTATTTCAGAATACATTCTTCAAAAATAATGTGGCTCAAACACACCCTAAATATAGTCATGATTTTATCAAAGATAATAATTAATTCCATTCACATTTAATGAAATCTATAAAAAAAATTCAACTTTTCAATCATATATTTTATCAACGTTTATAAAAAAAACTACTAAAAATTTGATTTTTAGCAAAACTACGGGACTAATATATATATGTATTTCATGACAAATGTTGCTCCTTTCTCTTTTGTGCTTGGATGGTAAAGGTCTGGGCCAGTGGATATCAAAGAACATTGATTTTTTAATTTTTTTTTATCGATTACACATTAAGACCCGTTTGACACAGATTTTTCTAACCTTATTTTTCTCCAAATACTTTCAACCACATATTCTCTAGAAAATAATCACAAAAAGTGTTCTAAAAAAATTACATAAAACACGCCCTAAATAAATATTCTTAATCATGTTTCATAAACTGTACTTGTCTATTTCATTAGTGACAACGTTTTTCTCACAGTTTTCGTATACAGTACGGCAATAAATATAAAGAAATGCAAATTTGCGGCTAACAATATAGGACATGTATTTTCACTTTCAGTGATCACATTTTGTCCAAAATGACGGAGAATTAAATGCTTGTCTCTTAAACGAAAATGAAAATTCCCATTTTTCCTCTTTTCTTTTCAGATAATGTACATTAAATGCTTGTCTCTCCTGTAATTATTCGACTTAAATCTTCTTAATTTACCTTAACTACTATTATGTCGAAATATAATTAAAATGTAAAATGTACTATTGGGTTTGACCTGCACATAACCTTAATTATGAATAATCATAGAATTAAAAACGAATACTAAACTTCATGTGTTCGAGTCGTACTTCATTCATCATGCACCTAATTAGATGGAACTGTGCTGCTTGGCCACGGTTAAAATCCGAGCCAAAATTGTTGGGGTGCCACTTGGTGCCCCCTCTTGGAGGAGGGGCTGTCGGTCCAATAGGAGGGCGGCGCCCCTGTTTTTGGCTCGGGTTTTAACCTTGGCCAAGTGCCTTTTTCCAATTAGATGCTCGGTAGGCTTGTGATGTTGTCCAAAGCAGCATTTAATCAAACATGGCCACATCAGCCTACATGTTACGAGGCTTGCTGGAGGGACAGACTTATTGACAGAGAGAAAAACATGGAGCATATGTCCCGACAGGTTGGTGGGACGGGACGTGGCGGGAAGGGGGTGTCCGGCCCCGTGAAGAATTAAAAAATAATAATTAACTACAAATTAAAAAAAAATAGTTAATTGAAATTTTTTTTTAAAAAAAATATATAAACGGGGTAAGTTCGCGCCCCGAACCGCCCCGTCCCGTCTAAAGTGGGGTGCGGCCGGGCGATAGGATGGGGGAGTTACAGGACGAGGGTGCCTTGTCTTGTTGCCATCACTACTATTTGTCAATAAGCCTGTCCAAGCAGGCTTATTGATGGGCAGGCTTATTGATATGTTATAGGGCATTCCCACTCACAAGGGGGACAGCTGTAACGTACAAGGCCATTTTGGATTTCAACCTATGAGACGGGAACTGGGTCCAAAAATATTGGGCAGGCAAGTAACATGCTTCTCGTGTCTCACAAAAAAAATTGAAAGAACACGCAAAGAATTAAATACAAACAAGGTACGCTTGTCCTTACTGAAAAATAAAGACAGGACAGGTCTCTACAAAAACTGTCTCACGGCACGTTTGGCAACGTTGAGTTCCATTTTTATTTTTATTTTGGCTTTTTGAAATAGTGATTTTGTTGAAGAATGTATGGTTAAAATATAGAGAAAAATTTTGGGTCATGTGTACTACTGGTTCTTACAATTTAGCCCCCTATCCGGACTCCATTGAAATGTGTTTTTGGAAAAAAAAACATGTGATTGAAAGAAAAAGGGGAATTTTTTATTATTATTTACGTGTAATATTATTTTAAGCAATGCTGGGGTGCCTGGCCTATTTTGCCTAACCTGGTACAAGTCCTCTCACAAACAGGTATTTTGAAATAGTATTTTGATTGAAAATGTATGATTAAAAAATAAAAAAAAAATTTGGGTTTGCTCATGAAAATGTGTGGTTGGAAATAAGGAAGAAAAAAATGTATTTTAGAAATAATAGAAACCAAACAATGACTCTGTTTAGTTTTGTTAGAAATTAATTTTTTAGTAGATTTGATATAAATTGATTAAATGTTTGGTAGAAAAGTTGACAAAATTATGAATTCAATGAAATGTGTAGTTAAAAATGAATTTAGAAAAAAAGTAAACGGCAGCAAGAAAGTAAGAAATAAAAAGTCTTGGTGCGTATATTTGGGGATTGTCATCAGAGAAACTCTACACGTGCGAGCCACATGGGCCCTGTATGTTACACGGGCGAGCCGCCCGCTATAACACAGGGCCCTACACGTGTGGCACCCCTGTTCATCATCCATTTGAAAAGCTAGTATATAAATAGGATTGAGACCCTCCATATATTCACACATTATCATCTTAAAAACAAGAAAACATAGTACAAAGCTTTGAAAATATCTGTTTTAAGTTGTTTCCATGGAGCCGTCGAAACCCTCAATTCAATCTCTAGTGAGTGACATCAAGAAAGAGATTTTCTCAGATGATGATCTCCATGCATTTGTTTCCCCATCTGCCTATGATACTGCTTGGTTAGCCATGATTCCAGCCAATCCCAGTAAACAAAATTGTCCCATGTTCAAGAATTGCTTGAATTGGATACTCGAAAACCAGAAAGAAGAAGGATTTTGGGGCGAAAGAAATGAAGAGGGTTTGCCAACTGTCGATACTCTCCCGGCGACTCTTTCTTGCATGGTCGCCCTTAAAACTTGGAATGTAGGCCAAGAAAATATAGAAAAAGGTACTCTAGAAAGAAGTCAACACACTCATCTCACGTCCAAACCAAACTGCTCCAATGATTCTTTAATCATCGTCAACCTCAAGATTGGGGTAATAATTACGAGTTTAGGTGGCAATGAGCCCCTGATTAGTTTTTCAGTGAAACTGTGATGGAAACAATGAATCAAGTAGCTCTACTCCAACCTAGAATGGTGATTATCACCACCCGTGGTGATGAATATTATTATTTTAATTTAAAAGTTTAAATTGTTAGATAAAATTCTGTGTAAATATTCTAAATATCAACAATACATGCATACGAGTCACACCATGCATATTGACTAATTTCATTTGAATACGTTTCTTTTGTTTACCAGGATTGGCATTTATTCATTCCAAGGTAGAGATACTTCTCAAAATAAATTATCAGAATCTTCCTCGGTGGTTTTTCATCGTTTTTCCGGCAATGATTGTACTCGCTCAGGCAGCTGGTCTAGAGCTCAATTTTTCTCAAGGATCGAAAGAAGTGATAGTCGACATTTTCTTCAACTGGAAACAAATTCTTAACACGTATGTACTTTTATTGTGATATACATAGTAGGATCGTCTCTCCTACTTGGCAACGGATTCCTATATGGAACAACCTTACCCAAGATAATATAAGTTTAATGCATGCATGCAAGCAAAAACGTAGCCCCTGCTAGAATGGATTAGATTTTAATCTAATTAAAAATTAATTTCAACCGCATGTTTAATGGGACCCACAACTTTTCAACCAAACATTTCATCAATTTTTATTAGAATTTACTAAATATCTAATTTTAATCCCTACCAAACAGGTCTTTAATAATTAAGGTTTTCTCTCTCTAAAAGCTTAATTGACGTGCATGCATGGATTTACAGGGAAGAGCTTGTGGATGAGTCGCGGTATTGTGATCTTCCTCTGTTGGCATACCTCGAGAGTTTGCCACTCACATATAATGTCCATAAACAGGAAATCGTTAAGCATTTGAGCAATGATGGATCATTATTTCAGTCACCTTCTGCTACAGCTTCTGCGTTTATGGCCACGGGCAACATCAAGTGTATAAGATATCTCGAGTCTCTCGTACAAAATTGCCCTAATGGAGGAGGTATGATATCTTAAGTATTGGTGCTTAACTTATGTACAAAATTAGTGTATTATTTAGCTCGTGTTTGGTTTAGCTAAAATCCAGATTTTTAATATATTTTAATAAAAATTTTGATTGAAAAGTTCATAAACGTTGTGGGTCCCATGAAATATCTGATTAAGCCCCTGTTTGGCCCACATTAATTTTTTCATTCTCATTCTTCTACTCATTTTCAACCACACATTCTTCAATAAAATAATATTTTCCATCACATCAATAACTTTTCCTTCTTTTTCAACCACTAATTCTCCATCAATCTACTATTCCAAA
>CAIGRL010177213.1:0-18060 GCA_903798325.1 Fraxinus xanthoxyloides | reverse complement strand
CCTCTTAGTTAAAAAAAAAAATTTGGGGCCAGGAGGGGGCCGCCCTCCACCCCCCCGTATTTTCGCCCCCGCATATTAAAATTCTGGCTACGTCCCTGAATACGTATACAACTTGTTTTTCTTTTGAGATCATATTGAGTCAATTACCAAAAGTATATACTTAAATCCAGACTTTCTGCTGTAATGGTCCCAAGCCTGTAAGAACTGTGATGATGAGTCAGCAGAGGCAACATAATCATTAAGATCAGAAGAAGGTTTTCATGCTCATCTACAAAATTGATGGTCGATAAATAAAAGAGTGTTCACCCAATTTATGACGTGATGAAGAAGCATCAATATCTCAAGAGTTGGAATCGAGCATATTGAGTTAAGTGAGAGAGAAAAAAATTGACAAAAAGAGGGATGAAGTGGTTTAGTGAATATATAGCAATCTGATTATGCCACATTATGGAAATTCTTTGTATTGAGTTTAATGGGAGAGTAAATTTTTATTCCAAGGTGAGAATTTCCTCTATCTACCAATTTGGTGGAGAAGAAAAATATTGGCCATATAATCAGGGTGCTGAAGTTAATAATTCTAGAATCATAAACTTGTGAAGGGTGAAAATAGACTTTCGAGTACATTGAAACGAGATTATAAGTTGGAAGAATCGAGTCAACTCATTCATTGTAGTTATAGGGTAATAAAAACATATCTAGATAATTCTTGTTAATGCTTACATACTAATCCATTGTGTGTCAATTTCTTGTAAAGAATGTGGTTGGAAAGTGAAAAAAAAGAAAAAAAAAATCAAAACAAATATCAATAATGAACCACGAGCAAGATTTAAGAATATTATCAATAATATTAGTTGTTAATTAAAATAAGTCGACAAAAGAGATGGAGCGACACGACAAGGCTAGCTTTCGTGAACTCAGAGCTCCAATCCAAGAGATAAAAGAGAAAAAGGCAAAACTCAATTCCTTCACCAGTGATTATAGTTCTTGAAGATCACGAGAGAGTTAAAAGGTTATTTGACGAAGTTCTTAATAAAAAGGTTCTAAAAAAGTGTTAAAATCTGGTTGAAAGTTGGTGTTGGTGCGAGAGTGATTTTTTGGAAAGTACATTTTATAAAATGCGTTATTAAAAAATATGAAGAAGATACGGAAAACATGAAAAGTTATTTTAAATTTTTCGAAAGAATATATAATTGAAAATGAATTTAATAAAAAAAATGATTTTGGAATAGTCACTCCCAAATAAAAGATGACAAAAAGTCATGAATTTCATAAAAATGTGTGATTTAAAGTGAAATTTGATTAATTGAAAAGTGAAATAATTTTTTGCTAATTTAATCAAAGAAGCACTAAATATACATAAATACGAATCTTAAAAACACACGAGGTGTATATAGTCGAGTTGTACAAGTGTTCCATATGTTGGATACACTCGTGTATTTTTTTAATTTGGGAAATTTCGTGTTCGGTAAAGATTAAAAATTAGATGTTATTATTGATTTTTATTAGACGAATATGACTTAATAACGATTATATTTTCAATTTTAATTAAATTTTAAACACGATCGAACACGCCCTAAATAATAATAATAATGTTATAGAGGAGAAATTAATATTTTGTTTGATAAATATTTTAATTTTCGTCTAAGTTCAAAATTAATTTTAATCAACACTTCAATTTATAGAAAAGTAGAACGGCGAGAAAGAGAGAAAATACTGTAGTAGTATTAGGGTCCGAGCCTGCCTAAATCTGTCAATCGCAATTTAGGGTTCGATTCCGTTTATTGCAAATTATTATTCGAATCTCCACTTCAGAGGGATCTCAAAAGAGGCCGGAAAATGGTTAGAGGATTGTTGGGAAAACTCGCCGGTCACTCCCTCTCCGTCGCCGGAAAATGGCAGCAACAACAGCTTCGCCGCCTCAACATCCATGAGTATCAGGTTCCACCTCTCCGACTCTTTCTCTCACGCAGACGCATACTCACTCATATAGTGCGTTTGCGTGTGTTTACGAATTTTTTGGTCTTATTTCGACGTGGAAAATAAAATACGCGTGATCTATGTTAGCGTAAAGATCATTAATATACTTGGGAAAGTTTTGATGCGATTGGTTTTACGATTTTGCTGATACGTGGTGTACAGATGGAATTATATACAGAGGAATTAAAGTTAATCCCTTTTGTAGATCAACAACCTTGAAATTTCTGTCTGTGTCTTGTGTGCACTATATGGGAATAATGTGCCTATTCCTTTTCTTGATATCAGGGAGCAGAATTGATGAGCAAACATGGGATCAATGTTCCCAAAGGCGTGGCATCTGGTTCTATTGATGAAGTAAAAAAGGCAATTCGTGATGTGTTCCCCAACCAGAGTGAGGTATTACAGGCAAAGTTTTCATTTTTTAACTCTGTAGCTTGAGGATGCTTATAAAGTTTTTAGGTAGTTATTGAGATAATATTACTTGACATTCTTTAGTTAAGTCTTGGCCTTGCAAATGCTAATAGTAATTTTTTTGAAGAGAAACGATGTTTAAAAATGCGTAATTGGGTGCTGAGGCCTTTTTCCTTCATAAGGCGCTTAAGCCTAACATTAAACCAAAAAAGGGGGAGAATAGTTACTGAAATGCAAAATAAGATACAATTATTTCGGGTGGGGACACTGGATTATTCCATAGTTGTCTGTGCAAAACACAATATTTTAATATTGTAGTGGGCGTTGGATTATTCTCGAAATGGGTCATTAAGAATTTTTATGTTTTGTAGGCCACAAGCCTTGAGGCGGTGCTATGAGGCATAAGCCTCTAAAAACTGCCTCAAAATCAGTACCTTGAGGTGTTTTCACTCTAAAGCGGATATTAAGGCAGGTTTCAATTGGGTTTTTTAAAACAATGAAGAGGATATATTTAAATTACATATGATGCAGGTGGTGGTAAAGGCCCAAATTCTTGCCGGTGGCCGAGGCTTGGGAACATTCAAGAATGGTTTCCAGGGTGGAGTTCACATTGTGAAGGCTGACCAGGCTGAAGATGTAGCTGGTATGAAGGATAATCTCTCCATTTCCACAAGGAATTCCTTGAAGCACCATATATTTATGTTTTATGTATCCTCATAGGCATGATTTAACTTCTAGCATCTCTAACTTGATTCTCCTAGGAAATGGGTTGATTGTTCATGTATCTTTCATTTGGGAAACCATAGGGAAAAAAAATGTAATATTTCATCATCTGTTTCCTACAGAAGTTTTGATTGCTGGCCATGCAGCCATATACCTTTTCCTCGGTGCTTGAGGTTGGGTTAGGTTTGTGGGTGGGCTGACATGTTTGTGTTATTAAACAGCTAGGATTCATTTATGAGTCCTCGTCAGTGAATACTATTATTTTGTTTGAAGTAAATTATGCACATTATGGAAGTAACTTTTTGAAGATATGTATACGTGTGGCAGGGAAAATGCTCGGACAGATACTCGTCACCAAGCAAACTGGGCCCCAAGGAAAAATTGTTAGCAAGGTTTGCCACTGATTAGTTATTATGTTTATCACAAGTTTTTATAAGCACCGGCATGGCATGCACAAGTATAATGTCGGGTGGGGGGATAGCGTGACAATGATAACCTTATGTAAATATTGTGAAGCAATTATTTCTTGCCAAATTTCATTTCCTAAAAATAAACTTAACTTTTCCATGCATGATCTTACATGGTATGAACTATTTTTGGATCTTCTAAGGACTGTAAAAAACATACCTTTACACATAGTTACATTCCTTTGGTGATCTAAAGTACTTTGCGGAGTAAAATTTCTTGAATTTTGTCTGATATTTGTAATGATCATTTCCTCTAATCTTGTTAACATTTTATTCAATGCGAAGGTATTCTATACCCTTTTTTCATTGTTAGACGGGTTCTAAACAATCGTATTTAAATTCATGATGTAAGCTTCCGGACAAGCTGACACAGGATAGTTATTTTGAAGATATGTAGATGCATAGTCGTTTAACCTGCCAATCACAAAAATGCCGCCACCTAAAGATGAAATAATACATTAGAAACATATTTGGATTTCTGTTTTTGTTTTCGCAACAATGTAAACACTAATTAAATTTACCCAGAGGAGTAACAAATAGCATGTTGAGAAGTTTTGTGCTGGGATGCCCAGCTGGACCAATATGGTTTTTGGACTAAACGTGGGAATGGAACTCTGATTTTTTTAGTGAAATTAGATTGGACCTACAAGTTTCCAGTATGTATCTAGGTTTCAAATTTGGATATTGAAGGTTTTGTGTACTTTGTGACAGGATTTGTGGCTGGAGGAGTAGGAGAAATTCTTTTATTTTCTATATCATTTGGCCTCAAAATCATGATTGTAATCTTGATTAATTTAAACGTCACACCTTTTTCTAGTTTGTATGTTCTGTACTTTGCTTTATATATTCCTATTTTATTGTAATTTGTTTTGGACTGTAGTAGTTTATTATTTGTAGCCATTAAGCATATTGCTCATATGCCATCCAGTTTGCAGATGATTGCCTCTAAACTTTTTCTTTGACATGAAGTCATACTTGCCTACTCATTAATACAAGTATTTGAAGATAATCAATAGTTTGATCATACTCCATTTCTTTCCCTAATTAACCTAATGCACTTTTCCTGGATTTAACAGTTTCAATTCTTTATTGTGCGCTAGTAAGATGATTATACTAACGGCATCACATGTAACCTTTATTGCAGGTTTACTTGTGTGAAAGGTTGTCACTTGTGAATGAGATGTACTTTGCCATTACTCTTGATCGTAAAAGTGCTGGTCCTGTAAGCTCCAAAAAATTGTAGATAACCTAATTGTTCGCTTTTTACAACTGGTGAAGCTGGTCAAAATGTGCTAACGTTTTGCACTTTATTGCTTTAGTTCTTTGTGTATTTAGATTATGTCTTCCTCAAAATCTCAGAGATCTGTGTTATTTGGCAAGCATCCTTTGTTACATGTATCATCTATTACTTGGTGTTCTCATCGAGTAGCTGTAGATGAATCTCGAGGTGTCTCATTAAAATTGATCTAGTTTCCAACATTTTTTGTCATCTAGCTTTCCTATCGCATTTGCTTTTCTTGAGTTCTTTGCTTCGATGGACATTTGTCAGTTTCAAAATGTAATTGTTGTGACTTTTTGAAAAGAAATTGTATTGGTTTTACTATATAATAAAATTTTATTTATTTATTTAGGGCCAATTTGAATATTCTTACTCACAGTGGTGGGATTTATTTGAAGATACTATTGACCTGAGTAAATGTATCAGTATGCTAATTAGTATATGGATGTTTTCATTTCTGCAGCTTATTATTGCCTGTAAAAAGGGAGGAACCAGTATTGAAGATCTTGCTGAGAAACATCCAGAGTTGATTGTTAAGGTTGCTCGCACCACCTTTACTTTGAGTGCTAGTTGGCTGTGGAAATTTTGTCTTTTGGCTATGTTTTGTTTTTTACTAATTAGAACTTTGTTCTTGCTTGGCCCAGGTACCTATTGATGTTTTCACAGGAATCACTGATGAGGATGCTGCCAAGGTGGTTGATGGTTTGTCACCCAAGGTGGCTAACAGAAGTGCTTCAATGGAACAAGTGAAGAAGTTATACGAACTTTTCTGCAAATGTGACTGCACATTGTTAGAGGTAACAAATCTTATTTGCATTCTCTTAGAAAGGTTTCCTTTATTTCTGTTGATTCCTTATATTCTCTAGGTTTATAAGGGGCATAGGCTTCCATAACTCTTGTTTCATGTCTCAAATGGAACCACGACTTTTTGGGCAGATCAATCCCATGGCTGAAACTTCTGATAAACAGTTAGTAGCTGCTGATGCAAAACTTAACTTTGATGATAATGCTGCCTTCCGTCAGAAAGAAATATTTGCTCTTCAAGATCCGACACAAGAGGATCCTCGTGAGGTATTTCCCATAATTTATTTTGTCTATGAATGAACCTTGGTATAGTGCTTTATGCATGCTCACAGCGTTCAAGATGCCAATAAGCCTTTATTATTGAATTTTTACTTGTCTATAAATTGTCAGGTTGCTGCAGCAAAAGCTGATTTGAATTACATCGGTTTAGATGGAGAAATTGGTTGTATGGTGAATGGTGCTGGATTGGCTATGGCTACCATGGATATAATTAAGTTACATGGAGGAACTCCTGCCAATTTTCTTGATGTTGGTGGAAATGCTTCTGAAAGCCAGGTTCCTTCAATTTTTCTTTGCTAAATATAATTATTATTGTTACTTTGAATTGGTATCATGCATACATGTGGGTTTATTTGATTTTTCCTCAGCCAATTTACGAGTTTGCTAACTATGAAAAAGACTAGAGTTTTCAGTGGTTCGAGAAATAGCTAGTTGAACAGAAATTTTTGCTTATTGTTTGTATTAATGACTTGGGTTATTTTAAACTGCTTTTTAATAGGTTGTGGAGGCTTTCAAAATTTTGACATCAGATGAGAAGGTGAAGGCTATTTTGGTGAACATTTTTGGAGGAATAATGAAGTGTGATGTAATAGCCAGTGGAATTGTCAATGCTGCTAAACAGGTAAAGACTTGCATTGGTTTATGACTTTACGTACATGCAAAATAGGCTCTTGTAGCTTCTGACCTTTTCTTCTTAATTTCCTCCTGACGGTTAAATCAGTCACATGCCACCCTGCATTCCTTTACCTGTTTAGCCTTTTCCTTAGGTCATTAAATCTGAATTATTGTGTCGTTCAATCTCTTGCCCTTATCTCTTTTATTGATCTTTATATCTATCCCAGAAGTTTTTAATCCCGAAGAGAGCAAATAATATTATATTTTATTTGATGATTTTGTACAAAAATTATCAACTCGTGGAAATGTTAACTCTCCTTTTATGTGAGTAATTGCAAAATTCTAACTCTGTTGGGTTTCCTTACAAGGTTCAACTGAAAGTACCTGTAGTTGTTCGTCTTGAAGGAACCAATGTCGACCAGGGAAAGAGAATTCTGAAGGTGCATTTACTTTCTGAAAGCTAATGTGAATGTGCACGAATTCATATTAAACCATTATTTTTGCAATTGATGTTCCGTTAACAGGAAAGTGGCATGACACTAATTACTGCTGAAGATCTGGACGATGCAGCTGAGAAGGCAGTTAAAGCGTCAACCAGTTAAGACAACCTCGTTGTCTATGTTTCTCTACATTCTGAGCACACTCTTTCTCCATGACATTTTTGAGGTCAAATCTCGTGTATACTGATTCATTGTCTCAAGAAGGCTTTCATCAAAAAAAGAAAAAAAATCCTGTCTTCATTGATAAATGGAAAAGGTTTTAAATCAATCTCGAATATAATAAAGAAAGTAGTCAGTAATGTTTTGTTTGTTCGAGTTTTAGTAAATTATCTGTTACAAGCGAGTTATACGTGGTGATTCAAGAAAGTGCTTCTTTCTATCCTCTTTTATGGTGCATCCTTCCTTTTTCTACTGTTTTGCACCAGAATGTATATACCCGGTCATTCTTTTGTCGTCAACAATGGTAGAAAACACGTACTAAAAATCCAGTGAAAACGATGGGCAATCTTATGCTCCTAGGAATGATCTGGGTAAAATTTTGTTTGTAGTATTGTGCATTCTTGTCCAGTTTAGTATGGCGAACGTAAGTGTTTCCCTATTGTTATCAAGTGAAAAGATAATAAGTTGACTGTAAAATTAACTGACGCAAAGCAAAGAGCTAATTAAACCATTCCCATCAACTGGATGACAGGTACAATTACAAAGCCTTAAGACAAATATATGGCTATGGCACAAACAATAAGTAAACGAATGTATGAAATAGAGAAACTCGGGATTTGTGATCCAAACAAGCTTGTTTAACAATCCCAAGATCCTTTTCTATTAGATAGGAAGGGTCGTAGCACAAAATGCGATCCATGAGAAAGGCGGAGTACGGAGGAAATAAAGAAATTCTAAGTACTTTTAGCTGTAAAAGTTTCTTCCTCGAGTAATTCTGCAATTCTCTTGGAAATACAGTAAGCAGTAGATTCAATTGTGATCATTGGATTAACACCAACTGCAGTAGGGAGTACACTTCCGTCACACACAAATAAGCCTTTTGCTTCCCAACTTTCTCCATTTTCATCAACTGCACCATCTTCCTCATTAGCACCCATTCTGCAACTACTCATCTGGTGTGCAGAACCATACATGGTCCAATACTTTTCGGCCGACCCCGGCCCTCCAACTGCCATAACTGTCTCCAAAAACTCCTCCAAATCCTCATTCTTAGTCCCTTTACTACTAAATCTTTGTCCATCACTCCGGAAAGTGCCCACTTCAGTAGCTCCTGCTGCAATCAAAATCCTCAAAGTCTCTCTCAATCCTGCTTTTAGATTATCTCTGTCTAGTCGATGCAACTCATATTTTATCCTACCTTCCTCTTTCACCTCTCCCGAACCTGAGTCCCTGACTAATGCAAACAGCAGGGCAGTTCTTGAATATTTCGCCATCCTGTCTTTCATGTCGTGCCCGGAAGTCCACGGAAGGAAAACCGCGAATGAAGCAGGGCCAAATCCAGCACTTTCGACGATAGTCCGGAAATTGGATTCTTGAGTAACGACCTTGTGGATGGAAGTTATGATTCCTCCCTCAAAACTTTTACCTTTAAGTTCTGATAGAGATTCCGGGAAATATCCCCAGGCAAATAAAACCGGGTGGAGATGAAGATTCCGGCCTACATTTTTGTTCTTTAATCCACTGGAAACCAGTAAAGGTGGAGTGAAAAGAGCCCCACAAGAAGAAACTGAAACCTTTGCCTCAATATGCAGCTTCTTCTTGATGTTCTTGCTTTCAGTATTTGCAATTACTCCCACACATTTCTTCCTTTTGATCTTTCCATTATGATCTTTCACCAATAAGAACTTCTCAGCTTTGCATCCTGTTAAAATCACTGCACCATTCTTGACAGCATCGACTAGCCAAGAGGAATCGGTTCCTTTTTTATCTCCTCTCCTGCAGCCATAACCACAAGAGCCACAGTAATGATTCTCAGAGGAATTTCTAGCAACTCCTTCGACTTTTAGGCCGAGTCTTTCGCAGCCTTTTCTAAGAACTTGATTCTGGAAACCTTCCTCCACACAATTCCCTGTGACGCCGATTCTCTTCCACACTGCATCCATGGCTGATTGATATTCAGCACTACCAAACATCGGAATCTTTTCATTATTGTACCATTCATCAAGAACATGGTTTGGAGTTTTAATGCAAGCAGACCAGTTTACAGCAGAACCTCCCCCAACTGTTGATCCTGCCAAACATATAAATTTCCCGTCAACACTCGGAAAAATTCCACCTGATGCGTACAATTCATTCATGGAAGGTCCTTCCAGACCGGAATAATCTTCCGGCACAAAGTAGTTACCCTTCTCCAGGACGACCACTTTCAGGCCAGAATTCGCAAGAATTGCAGCTGCAACCCCTCCTCCACATCCAGATCCGACAATCACTACATCACATTTGATTTTTAACGCATTTGCCTTTGGATCGTCAGCCGCATGTATGCCCTTCTGAATGAATGATTCCTTGAGTGTTGATTCACTTTGATTCATGGTTTCTACAATGCCCTTTTCAAGAGGTCTCTCCTTTTCTTTGCTCGAATTTTCCACAGCCTCTACATGGTATCCAATTGCTTCCCATGCTGGATTTTGCGAGTTTTCATCAGCCTGCAACAAATTTTGAATAGTAACTTCATATATGTAAAGGTTAACTTGTATTTGAAATCGATGCTAATACAAATCTATTGTAATATCAACCTAAGTGTGTGGATTTGTGAGTTAGGGTAGTCTTATTCTGTTTTAAGTTGTTAAATTAGTGTTGAGTCGAGATATAAAAAACAGTGATTAGCAGAAGCATTACCAAAGAGAAAAAGGTGTAGAAACTGGTAACTTTGAGCAAGTAGAAGACTGTCCTTAGTGGAAGCAGAAATGTTCCTCGTGACCATTTCTGGAGTATAGCTTCTCTTTTCTTCAATGGCAATTCAGAGAACTTGTGAACAAACGGCCACTTCCAATCCAAACAACGATGCCCACAAAGCAAAAGTGTTCCCAATCTTGTTGATAGAAACTTTAACACTAAGCTCACTATGAACACACCTTTAGGGATTCCCCTCTTCACCAAAAGCTCTGCAGTCTATCCATAAATAAACACAAACTGGTAAGATTACGTAATTCTATCAAAGTTGGATTCAGGTCCGCCTCTGTGATTCTTTACGGAGTAATCAACTGATAAGCATGTTTGGCAAAAAAAAAAAAAAAATGTAACTCAAATTATGTAGGCCAAAATCTACACAAGTACGAGTATAAGCGAAATAAGTTCAAGAATTCTGACTTATTTGACTTGTAAACTGCTGGGGATAACAGTTGTGTAGATTTTGAACCACAAAATTTGTGGATTCCAAACATGTCTTTTCTGGGCATTATTATGGAATTAGGAAGAAAAAAAAGTGCGTTGATTGTATGGAGTAAAAGAAAAAACCAGACCCTAGACTATATCCCAATATTTGAATGACAAAGTGACTCTATTTATGTTGTCATAGTTCGTCGCAAGCCCAAATATAGGAAAAGGGATGTGACACGTTGACTGTCGATATAGAACTTTGTCAATGTAGATGCTTTAGCAATGAACGGAACAAAATTAACATAGTCAATCGTTTAAAAATTTATAAGAGAACAAGGCTTTGTTTGCCGTTATTCATTGCTGTTGCATGTGTATCATTTGATGAGCTAGTAAAAGTAGTATCGCTAGCAAAATTTACCTCATCGGGGAATGGAGGAAGAGAACCGGAAGACTCGTAGTACGAGTAAAGTGACTTGTTATGCAAGTTTCCATTGCTCATGGTGTCAACTGGGATTGGAGGTATTAGGGCTTCACATACAGCAGCCAATGACTGAATCTGAGATGAAGAGAAGCCATGGTTATAGCTTCTGCTCACTCCTCCCCTCAGCAATGGATGACTCTTTCTTGCTCTTTCCATTTTACTCTCTCTCTGCCCTCACCCTCTACTATCTCTCTCTTTGTATTCTGTTATTCTGCAAACCTTAAGCTGTGTCATCTTATATAGTACTACTAAGGGCCCGTTTTGCAAGGCGGTTAAAGAGTCAAAAATTGCTTTTAAAAGTGTTGTCTTGCTATGAGAGCTTTTAAAGAAAGGGAAAAAATCGTATGTACAGAACAGATGTTTTACACCCACCCGGCCACCCCTTGCATTGTGTGTATCTGGTGGTATTATGTAAGGCCATGTTTCTGTACATGAAGCATGGTCCTTAAAGAAATATTGTCAGATCGTCCATAAATATTTGTCTTGTTTCAACATCTTTCGCAACGTTAATAAAACGTTTAAAATTGTGTACATGCATGGTTGCCCCCTGTTGAGAAGGATTGTAACCTAATTTGTCCTTTTAAAGAATGGAAGATAGTAAGAGAAGAAAAAGGTTGTTTGTAAAAGCTAATAATTATTTTGTAAAATCTTAATTATTAATTATTACTATTTAACCTAACAATGCATCGTCTTTATACTTTGTTATGGAACGATTAGTTGATTTTATCATCTAGTTATAATCAATAAAAAAAAGATTGATTTTATCAAAATTTACTAAAAATCTGATTTTAGACATAGTCAATCATCAAACTAGTTATTATAGACGGACCTTATATCTTGAAAGCAACTATTATTTTATGATATTAACATATCTAACGCATACTTACAAAATCTAAAAATCCATGCTTAAATTAGACAAAAATCCAAAAGAAACCAAAAGATATATCAATAAATTTCCGCGGGCAGAGGGAGTTGGGGGCCGGTGGGGTTCTTGGCCCCTCTGAAATTTGAGAAGTTCATTTTAAAGACTTTGTTATTACAAGAAATCGACAAACTATCTTGTAATCTACCAAAAGATTTTTTATTTTTTTATTTTTAATTATTCTAGCGTTTGAAGGTGCTTAAAAATCTTGATGCAAGAAGACAAAAATTGCTAGTTGGCTAAGTGCGAGGTTTGTCCGTTCATTTTTGTCCATGTCATAAAAATGCGATTATGGTTAAGAGAAAACATTGATGAATTGACATGTGAGGATGCCCTTTGCCCAACGTAATTGAATACTGAAATGATAGCTCATCGATGTTTTTGTGAGTGCACGTGCTTTTAAAAAAGTGGTTTACGCATTAAGTTTAAGATTCATTTTATGTAAATATCACAGAAAAATAGTATTAAGATTGATCAAAAGTAGAGGTGAGTAGGCAAAAACCGACCGAACCCGACGAATCCCGGCCGAATCGAAGTATTCTAAGTGGGTCGGGTTATGGGTTAACCCATCAAGCCCGACAAGAACCATCCAACCCCGCCCGCCAATTAAATTTGCAGGCGGCCATAATGGGGGTAGAGGGAGAAGAAAGTGAAGAAGGGGAGAGAGAGAAAAAAATGAGTTGGGGGTGTCGGGATTGAAAATTTGGGGGTGTCATGATATAATGTGTTTAGTTTGGTTTCTGTCATAAATGCTTCTACGTTGTTGTCCTTAACATTAAAAGCATCTCTCTTCAAATAATCACCGACCTCTCTCTTATGAAAATCTGATTGGCTCTAATCTTGTTATAGCACTTTTTTCTTGTGTTGTTGTTGTCTTACTATACTGATTTTTATGTACTTCATGAAATAGAAGAGAAAGCTGGACTAATCATGGATGAACGAGGTATGCTTCTACTTTTGGATCGAGAATTATCTCCCTTTTGGATTATTTTAATCTTTGTGTGACAAGTTGTCCCGAACCGACTAACCCAACACAATCCGACCAACACATAATTGGGTTGGGTTGGGTTGGGTTAGGTTAGGTTTCAACATTTACATGAGTTGGGTTTGGTTGAATTTCGAATAAACCGATAATGTTGGGTTGGGTTGGAGCAAGAAACGACCCAACCCACGTCCACCTCTAATCTAAAGATTGTACTGATTTACTATACTTTGACAATATCCGTTACTTTAAAAAATGATGTTAGTGGACTCACAATGGAGAAAGAAGCAACATGTTTGTAGGTTACATTCTTAATAAAGCAAATTGTATTGTGGTGTGAGATGAACTCAGCGTCAAATCTCGATTATGATAATAATAGCACATGCAAGAACTATCCCTTCTTTCTCTAAAGTGTATACCATCACAAACAATAAGATTGAGAATGTGAGCACAACAAAGCATTTCTCCCCTAAGAGCTAGACCATTCTTCTTCTCTAGAAAACAACTTTTCAATTTCATTATTGCTACATCATTAGATGAGACATTATCAACTGTCACACAGAAAATTTTATTAATTCTCCAATTCTGAAGGCAAGATATCAATTCCTTTTCTATCATATCATCCTTGTGGCTGGGGATTTGGGATGAAATTTATGATTCGTTTTTAAGTCTTCAATCTTCGTCAATCCAATGAGCAGTCAAACACAAATAACTTACATTTTGTATAGTTGTCCAACAATCAGTAGTCAAATAAACCCTGTGTTTATTCAATTCTTTTTACAATATATATCCCTAACAACTGTAATCATTGAAGGAAAATCAAAAGTTAGAAAAAAATACATTATATAGCACTGAAAACCTTCGTCTTCCACATGTCGAAAAAGTTACTCAAATAATATAAAGTACTCAGTAATATGTTCTTTCACCCCCTTCTGAATAAACTTGACAAGTTGTCCACAACTACCAACACTCTCTAAAACCTCATCATTTTTAGAATTACCATAGAAATTCAATGTCTTTTGTTTTTTGTCTTGAAACCTAGATGGATGCTTCTCGCACAAATCCTCGATGTGATTTTGCAATGTACTAGTCCCACTTTTAGATTGATGCTTATATATTTGTCCACAATAAATACATTCTACAGTCTCATCCTTCTTTATATCAAAATGAGCCCACACATCAGACATTTTATGTCCATTCTTACCCTTTACACTTTATTGCATATTCACAATTTCACTATTCTTGGGAATTTTATCGCCGGTCTCATGATTACTTTGTTATTCTAAAATCGAATTCATATCTGATTATCTATATAAGAAAAATCATATTATGCAACATGACCTCAAAGTTAATATACAAAAGAATATTAATATTATAAAAAAATACTTTAATCGATCATGTTATACAAAAATAATGTATTATGTACAAAAAAAATATTGCTCACTGACAGCATTATTTTGTGCAATTCTGTGCAAAATTAGTATACAAAAATATTATGTTGTGCAATTATTTCTTGAGGGGGAAATCTTGAAGAAATTCTAATTAGTCATCTAAATCAATACAAGTCTTGAAAAAATTCTAACTTGTCATCTAAATCAATATAAATCTTGAAGGAAAAACAAATCTTGAAACCCTAGAATAGCGGCAAAACTCCAAAACCTTTTTCTTCCATTATTTAAATCAAGGTAAAAAAGAAAGTAAGAAAATATGTAGAAAATTAACAAATAAAACACCATACATGAGCATGAATTAAAATAAAGAATCAATATATAAAATTATAAATAGTAGAAATTCATGTACCGTTATTGTTAGAGTTTGAAAGAGTGAGAAATAACGTAGAAGTTAATTGAAAGTACCGTGCACGTATTAAATGATTAATGATTGGATTTAAATTTTGAAGTTGAGATATCTAATTGGGCATTTAGTTAAGCTGGGTATTGGATTTAATTGGATTTGGTCTAATATGAAGGTATCTTTTAAGAGAACAATACATAAAGAAGGTATTAAGTATCACTATCTAAAAAATAAGAAAACAAGTTTTGAATTTCAAAAATCAAGTTTTTTATAGATTTTTATTTATGAAATAATAAATTATAAATCAATTTATTGTATATATTTAATTCTAATACAATATAATTAACACACCCCACCTCCATCAACCCTACCGCTCCGGGGACTATTTCAGCAATCAGTCCGGTCGCTATTCTTTTCTAGCGACTGCTCCAATCCGAGTGACTATTCTGGTGACCCTTCTGCTGCCGCTTTATTTCGACGACTGCTCTGATTTCGACAATTGTTTCAACTCCGACAATATTCAGATGACAACTCTGTCGTACTTTTTTTGTATAGTTGACATTGACATTTTGATTGTTACCTGTGGCTAGTAGTATAAAATGTGATATGTTAAATTTTCAGATATTAAAAACTGGAAATCACACCATCAATCCATGGATTCACCAATTCCACCCCTACCTTGCAAAAAACTTTCAAAAATTAAAAATATCAAGTCACTACTAACATGTCGTTCATGACTAATTGTGACTCAATTTGTAATTAGTGTAACTGTCTGTGACCAAGTCAATCTTAATTGTGACGGTATTTGATCAAGTCACAATTACACGAAATTCTATAGTTGTTGGAGTCTTCAGAATCACTCTGTCCGATTGAGAACTCGGACTCGCCATTGACTAACCAAATACCCTAGATTTCAATGCTTCAATCTGGGATTCGGCGTCTTCAACAAAGGGGTGCTTAAGGTTGCTTCGCGCCTGCTCTCCTTCCGTTTTCTAATTTGTTTTTTCTTCTTCTTTTTGTTCAAAATGGATTGGTTTTGGTAAGAGATGGAGGCAGTGGAAGTGAGAGGAGACGACGTCGTTTTGGTTGAGGGCACGAAAATTCAACATGTGGCAAAAAAAAGAACTGCCTCTTTTATATGTTTAGGATATAGGGTGGAGTTATTGGTAAATAAAAATAAAAGCTGGCATTTGTAGATAAAAAAAAATGATTGTATTTTTCAATTTAAAGAGACTTTTAAAAATGATTTTTCTAAATGCTCTCCAAATATCTCTAAAAGACTCTATATTTTTAAAAAACATATTCTATCATTTGGAGAACGTCTATAAATTTAGAGAGTTCAAATTTTAAGGTACTCCAACAAACTCTTTATATTTAATACTTAAGTTTACTACTCTCAAAAAATATTTACTACTTTTCTTTATCTTATTTTAACTAGTTTTTCTTTAGATTATTTTATTGTTTTCCTATATTGAAAATTGAAATATTTTGAATGCATTTAATTATACATTGCAGAGTCAAACACTCTTTAAATTAAAAAGTTAATTTAAAGAGTCTCTTGAAACACCATTTAGCTCTTTAAAATAGAAAGCATTTCATATTTAAAGAGTCTCTTTAAGATGTCCAAATGAGATGCTCATAGAAGCCCAATTTAAAAGACCAATACGTTCATAATTGGGCCTAAATGAAACGAGATGCCAATAGAAGTCCATACAAAAGACCCACACGTTCATAATTGGGCCTAAATGAAAGCCCAACAATCCAAACCAACAAACCCTAGCAAAGCTATAACTCCATTATCACAAATCCTAAATTAAACTGTACTAACACCTACCTGCACACAGTTCACGCAGTGAACCCACTAAAATGGTGAGGCCCTCAAAAAAATTTATGCCTTTCAACATTTTCTATACGATCTCTCTGTATAGATTTGTTTATAAGGTTTCAATTTCTCTGCAATGTAAATGATTTTTGGGTTGTTTCTTGTTTGTAGCCATTCAAGAGGTATGTCGAGATCGGAAGAGTGGCCCTTGTCAACTACGGTAAAGAATATGGCCAGCTTGTCGTCATCGTTGATGTCATCGATCAGAACCGGGTATGTCTAACAAGTTTTTCCTTTGATTTGTGCGTTAAATACATTTTGATTTTAGTTCATTTTAATTGGGTTGTCTTGGATTTAATCTATATTACTTTCTGTTATTTATGACGTTCGCGTTGTTTTGTTTTTTCAATAAGTGAATTTGACTAAGTTATTTGGAATAATACATCTTTCAATGGATTTGATTATTGGATTTGGATTATGCGTTTTTCTTGGATTAATCGTTTGCACTATCCTTGACTGTAATTTGATTAAAGAATTGAAATTCATGAATCTTTTTAGCTGCATGTTCTTTATAATTTATCTTATGCCAGTGTTGTTGATAAACATTCGAAGTAATAACTGACATTTGTCGTCCTTCAATATTGTTTGTGTTCATAAAATGAAATGAATCTTACCTGACTATGCATTTTAAACCGTTTGCTTAATTATAGGCTCTAGTGGATGCACCAGACATGGTTAGGACCCAAATGAACTTTAAGAGGCTTTCTCTTACCGACATAAAGATTGACATCAAAAGGGTTCCGAAGAAAAAGACTCTTATTGCCGCTATGGAAGCTGCTGGTTGGTGTTAAATTCAGAATACCTTACTTTGCATTGGTTATATTGTTCTGTGAAATGAAACATTACGACTTTTATTTTTGCAGATGTCAAGAATAAATGGGAAAACAGTTCCTGGGGGAGGAAGTTGATTGTGCAGAAGAGAAGGGCCTCTCTAAATGATTTGGACAGGTTCAAGCTCATGTTGGCAAAAATCAAGGTCGGAATTGTTTTGAAAAGAGTACTTTTTTATATTAATTTCTGTGTGTGCATTCTGAGATTAGATTTAAGGGCCTATTTGTTAAGAATGCCTACTTTTCAACATGTTGGAAGTGCTTTGTCTTTTAGAGGAAGCTGGCTAATGGTTGCTTCCTCTGAGAAGCTGAAGCAATATCAGAAGCCCAGACGCTAAATAACCTTAGGAAAGAAATATGGAGAACAAATAACAGAAAAGTGATGTTGAACAACACACTCATGTAAGATCATCTCCAATCATGGTGTAAAATAGATCTAAATTGTGATTTAGATTTCCAAAGTGACCTAAAATCTCTCCAATAGAGAGAGATGCAAAGGAAATGCAAATTGTATTTTCCTTCCATCAGATTTTTTTTTTACATCCACAAGAGGCAAAAAGTTGCTTTAGATCTTCCTGTTGGAGCAAAATTTGAATTTAGATCCACTGAGATGTAAATAAGGATGCAAAAGTGGTTTTGGAAATACTAAGGAACCGTTCTCTTCGTGTTTCAATTATGTGTTTTGAGTTTTGAATTCATTTTGAGTTTTGTGTTTTCAGTGTACATTATGAGATTGTAGAAAATGTGTTATTTTTGAAATTTTGAAACATTCTTATCAAAAATTAGAAAATTATTT
>CAIGRL010177178.1:0-10808 GCA_903798325.1 Fraxinus xanthoxyloides | reverse complement strand
GGATTGTTTGGTTAACCATCTAGAGATAATTAACATGTGATTTGTTGCATGTTAATTAATTTTTAATTTCGCATTAAATACCTATTCACCCCCCTTTAGGTATTGTTAGGATCGAACTTGCGTTTTTCAGTTCTCCTTATCAAAATGCAAGTCGGGACATGGAAAAACTGTTGAATGGACATCCAAGGATTTGCTCAAAGGTCTCAAGGAATTTGTTCCGATATATGAGACACGACTCGTCAAGAATAACATGTATGGTGTGGGTTTGGACTACATCTTTGGTTTATTACACAATGGCTGAAGCCAGACTTGATGATTGTGAGTGGCGCTTTTAAGGGGCATTCAACATGGGTTTTAAGGCAAGCGATGCCCGACACGCCAATTGTGTCAGTTTCACCTCGCCATCCCGGGAAGTACCTTAAGAAAGGGCCTGCTTATGTCAATGGAAATTGCACTTACTTTGCCGGAAAAGGACTTAATAGATTTCTGAAGCATGGATTGGGGCAGAAAGATGGATAAACATGGAATCAAAGATCTCAATTGAGTTCTTGTTCAAAAGGTAATCTTGGTTTTCGAAATTCGACAACTCTTCTTCCTTCATTGCTTCTTAAAGCAGTAGCCATACAGGCTACAGCACAAGTCAGAGTTCAGTTATTCAGCATTTATTAATCTTAATAATCCACAACACTAAATTCCTTAGCTTTGAATTGGCTGCCAATTTATAAATGGTTTATAAATATAAGTCAAAATCAAACTTTAATTTCAACCACATATTCATAATTATTACTCATTTATTATCCCCACACATTTCGTGGAACCCACCATTCCTCTTTGTAAATGATTTAAGAATTTGCCAATGGAGGGTTGATAGCTTTTTGTGAGGAAGAAATCACCACTAAGGTAGCAAGGAATACCGGGCTCAGTCTCCAATCAACGCCACAAGTCGATTAATGAACAAATCCACAAACACAACCTTCCAAATGGTTGCTCCAACACATATATAGCCCACAAAGAGCTTGGGATGAGAGGAATATAGTCAAGGATGTCAACCACAATGGCTAACCACAAGAGAAGAAGAAAGTCTCACAAGGCACAAAACCAAAACCGCACGGTCACGAAGTGCGCGGTCACAAAGCAAGAAGGTTCGGCTTCTCAAGAAAAGGGACAGCTTTCATATATTTCTCATACCTAGAATAGTGATGGGCATTGGTATATAATAGAAAACAAGTGGGCTTTAGGTTAGGGCCCAATAGGAGATGGGGCTATCAATATGTAGGAGCCATCCAAACTCGGTTTGGACCATTAGCAACCCTAATTCTATTAGGCTGCTTCAAATGGTCCAAGTTGGTTACGTGGAAAGTTCAAGTACTTGTGGTGTCGGTGTACATTCAGTCAATTGGCTGATGTTGATTGAATAAAAGAACGAGACTTTCATCATCGTTCAGAGAGGTCGTTTGACAACAAATTGCCTAACACTTTTTTGTTTTGTTTCAATTTGATACTGTGATGTGCAGATTAAAGCAAGCCCTGAAAGCTGGTCTTAAACATCTTGTATTTGAGGACAACTACGATACTGGAACAGGGGACCACGCGATCAATTTTATATAAGAGGTTTTCTCTCTTTCACTGCATAATTTGTAAATCCTGACTGCTATACGTCTTGACTACCCATTAGTTGTTCAAAAACAGTGTGTTAGGTCAGCTTAAATATTTTATATATATCCAAAATTCGGTATTGCTGATTTTTGAAACGGAAATTCTGTTTGGCTAACTCGGGGTGACACATAGCATCAGTGTCTTGTCGGCACATGCATCATTTTTCTTATGCATTCTGTTGGCATTCTTCTATTTGACATTCACTTTATTCATGGTTACTTCTGCAAATATTTATGCATTTCTACGCTATGCATGTTTAGCAGTTTAGATCCTTGCATACTACATTTGGATGAACGGTGAATCCATAGATTTTCTAGCCTCTCATACTCTATGAAAGGCTAGATATTCCTTGTTGATCATCGTTACTGATCATAATATTTAACAATATTTTTGTCTTGCTCTGATTATCCTTGACAATTCAAGAATATAATCTGCGATATGTTTCTGTTCTGTTTGAGTTAAGAAAGGCAATACGAGTGTTCCCCATCATTTTTGTCCATCTTCGTTGCAAAATTGTATAATTCTTTGTCCCAATCATTGTAAATACCAAGTATATTCTCTTCTCATAAGCAAATTCATTAATCACTTGATATTATATGCGCAAGAAAATAAGAATGCATAGATAACAAGTCAAAGGGTGTGGCATGTTTGGCTAATCTTAAAAGTGGTGACATTTAAGCACCTTTTTTTGCCACAATTTGTTTTCCAAGTTCCTTCTTTTTTTTTACTGAACGCATTTATGTGAAAAGTAAGTCTTACGCTTCACCACAGTTCTTTGATGTTATAGTTCAAATAACTCCTTGTATTAAATCAGGTTCACTGCTCAAAATAAGTTTTAAGGTTCATTCTCATTGCTGTTCAATTTTGTTCAAAATATATGATTTTTTCTGCTTTCTTCCCTTGACTTTTACAGCAGTCATTGAATTTTTTTCATTTTTCATGGAATTTGGCAATTGACAAGCACAAGACACAGCATTTCAATCAAACAAGCAGTCCATTTACACATCAATTTGAGTTGAAGAATACATATTCAGAACTTATACTACTAGCAAAACCTTGGGACTTCCGACTAATATTTCTGCTCGGAAGCAAGTACTTCCAACAAGACATACTACATCTAAATTGAGATAAGTGATACAGAAAACCCTTTGGAGCTTCACGAATTCGTCATTCTGATACCTCATGCCTAGCTTTGGTTCTTGCACTTCTGCATGGCCCTTGCAGGAGCTGCAAACATCAATTTATTCATTTCAAGCACTGTCCATGAGTTTATACGGAATTCAATGCCTTTCAACCGTTGGTGAATGTGATTAAAGTGCATTGCTCTATCTATTCAGGAGACCGAAAAAGATAATCAGCTGTTAGCCCTACCTAGCCCGGTTGCATCTGAGCCTTTCATGATCCTTAATCTCTTGCAAGAATCAGTGAACATCCTAAAAGCAAAAGAGAAGAACTTGTAAATTTCTTAATGCTTAGGATATAACATTATGGAACACTGAATTGATACAAAAATAAAATAGAATCTTCAAACTCGTGCAGAAAATGTATACTAAGACTTACTCCCATGGAACATCACCAACAAGCATCCAGTCACCATCCTTATCTTCATACGTCAGCACGTATTCAGAGCCATCAAGAAGATCCTTTAAGCAGTTCTCTCTAAGATGATCTTGCCCGGGAAGTCCATGAGACGCATATTGCCCTGGATCACAATCATGCAGGAAAATGAACCTTCAAATAAGAGATTAAGCCTATGTTTGACTCATTGTTTCTAGGTATTTATAAACGCCTTGGTCAAAAAACATTTTTAGACGAACTACTTTTTTTCCACACAATTCGTAGGATGCACAAATACTACCCACCACTTATTTGCCCACTCAATTCAGCGGAATTTTACTAATTTATATTAGTTAACTGAGCAATTTTCACTCAATTCATAAACGATGGCAAAATATCATGCCGGGTAAAAGATTCAAACGATGCTGACTACCAAATTCACTCCGTGACACGTGAAAGACTTGAAGCTAGGTCACAGCTATTAGTATGCTTGGCTAAGTATAAAATGTTCACTTAATGCGTAAGTCATAAGATAAATAATTCTTTTAGCAGTCAAAATAGAAGAGAGTAAATCAGCATGTTTGGAAACATAAATTTACTTAAAGGTGGCTCTTTAAGCTATAGCCAAACATGCTAGAGCCCAAAAACCTGAAATCGTTAATTAACTTTTAAGTTGGAGGAAAGTATCAACATGGGCAAAACTCAAGAAACATGAAACAAAATTTCAGATGGATATACATAGAAGTACTGCACAGTCTGATTTAGACTAGAACTTTTGGCGTATCACCCTATCCAAAAACAGATCTCATGAAAATCACATATGCATATATTTACAGCATACAAATACGCAAGCAAGCAGATATAAAGACGTGCTTGAGCAGCAAGAGAGGGAGAGTACCAATGGTAAAGCAACTAAACATTTTCCCAAGAGCAGAAGAAAGCTCTGCATAGCTGCAATAGGTTTTAAGATCGATCTTCCTCAAATATGGAGCACCATCCATGCTAACCTTCACGTAAAGGCAGCCTAATCCTGATTTTCCCTCAACATCATTGTTGTTTTTAGATAAATTGGTGGCTAGGGTGTTCTTCCGGAATGATCGAATTGGTGGCCATCCCACCACTTGTGCCCTGTTAAGAAACACAAGATTAGTCGGTTAAAAAGAAATTATCAAGATAAACAGAAGAATATAAAATGGCTTTGCTAATCGATGTGAAGAACGATTTAGGTTCTAGAAGTACCTGATTCTTCAAGTTAACGGTAAACAATTTATAGATATAAATATGATTCAAAGAAATAACAGGGGACGTGGATTATTTTACTGTTTAATTACTGATGATAAAGAGCGAAGAAAATGAAGTTTAAGTTCAAGATAATGCTATTTGGAGAACTGAAAATTGATAGCCAACACGAAGAAAAGAAACATAAACAAATTGTGAAAGAATATATAAACACACACACACACAAAGATAATAAGTACAAAGAGTTTAAGAGAAAGGCTAAACTCACTTTGAAGCAGGAGCAGTACTATTATTTTCATTCTTTTTCTCCTCAACGAGCTTTACAGGATTAGGGTTTCCAATTTCTTTCCCAGAAGGTCCAGCTAAAGAACATTGCAAAGTATTAGTATTTTCAGAACCACTATTTCTCAAATCAACTTCAGATCCACCCTTCTGAGAAAACCCCCATTTTCCAGATCCATCAATAGCATCAGAAAAACCCCGTTTAGCACCTGAAACGAAGTTCTTCAAAGGGATTTGTGAAAACCCATTATTGCCCTCATCTTTCAAATCTTTCCCAAAAAGAGAAACCACAGTTCCAGCCTTTTTTTCAAGAAAATCTGAACCAGGTAAACCCAGTCTCAGCTCAGTTTCTTTGAGGTTCAAAACACTGTTTTTCTTACTTTCTGTAGAAACAATAGAGGAAGAAGAAGGATTTTCCATTGAAGAAGGCTCTGTTAAACCTATATAATCATGTTCTTCGTGGAAAGGCATCAAACTTAGCTGAAAACAGAAGGCACAAATGAACACTAAAAAGAGAAATCAAGAAGATTATTGAATGAGATACTTGAAAATACAGAGAGTGGGATTTATTTTTTTCCTGCTTTGGTGTCCCTCCAAAAAGGGGCTGGTGCTGGTTTTTGTTGATGCAGAAAGGAAGCTTCTTCGGCCTCTCTGTAGCCCTTTTGCGTTTGTTTAATCAATGGATTTAATGCAAAATAATTTTTGGAATAGTTTAGGTTTACAATAAACAACAATTATTCCATTTGCTTCCTTGAAAACAGTATAATATATTTTGCAATTTCAGCAGGATTACAGAAAAATGCCTATACAAAAAAGCATTGATTTACAATAGGAACTGGACTTTAATTTTAATAAATTTTAAATTAAGAGTGTGTTTGAGCCACCTTATTTTGGAAGAATGTGTTGACATCGGCTCCCGAGGTAGCCCCGGCCCAAGTTGGTGTATCCAAAGAGGAGGTGATTATGCGAGCTCGAATGTTTAGTTCAGCTTGGTATCTGTTGCTTACCCGAGAAGCTTATATAATCCTTCGAAACATGACAGTAATAATGATGAGAAAATCTTACCTGCTGCCAATTGGGAAGGTACATGTGTAAAAGTCTGATGTGAGCGCCCATGTCGCCCTCCAATCAGAAGCCTTAGCTCCTCTTCCAAGATAACGCATTAATTGCTGGGGACCACATGTGGCAGCAACTCAGGATCAACTGACAGATTAGAGCTCAGCTGTCAATCNGGCTCCCGAGGTAGCCCCGGCCCAAGTTGGTGTATCCAAAGAGGAGGTGATTATGCGAGCTCGAATGTTTAGTTCAGCTTGGTATCTGTTGCTTACCCGAGAAGCTTATATAATCCTTCGAAACATGACAGTAATAATGATGAGAAAATCTTACCTGCTGCCAATTGGGAAGGTACATGTGTAAAAGTCTGATGTGAGCGCCCATGTCGCCCTCCAATCAGAAGCCTTAGCTCCTCTTCCAAGATAACGCATTAATTGCTGGGGACCACATGTGGCAGCAACTCAGGATCAACTGACAGATTAGAGCTCAGCTGTCAATCCCGTTATGACAATGTGAGTACTTCATCAGCTCGGCCTTGTGACTCACAAAACAGTAGTATTATATGCATGCAGATTGCTCATATATAAAGCTCACGAAGAAAGGGCCAAAAGGCAGAGAATACCCAATTATCTCATTGAAAAACTCTAAGAAGAATACTTGTGATGCATACTTGTTATTTACTAGTTATTATTAATAAATATCCTCATTTATATTCAGAGTTGACTTGAATTTTATCCATACAATTTTCAACGTCAACAGAATGTATTCTGGAATAGTAGATTGGTGGAGAGTATGTGATTGAAAAATAAAATAAAAATTATTAATGTAATGAAAAATATTATTTTATTGAAAAATGTGCGGTTGAAAATGAGTAGAAAAATGAGAATGAGAATTTTAGTATGTACCAAACATGTGCTAATTATAACATTTTTTGGTGGGAATTAAAATCAAAGTTTTAGTAAATTTTTTATAAAAGTTGATGAAATGTGTGATTGAAAATTTGTGGATCATGAAATATGAGATTAAAATCAGTTATTGACTTTAATTTAAATTTAAATTTAAATATTAATCCTTACTAAATATGGGCTTATATAGGCTTATATGTATTATCAATTCTCGTCCAATTCATATATCCTCATTGTATATTTGATAACTTTTATTAGACGAGTAAATTCAATAATAACTATATTTTCAATTTTAATTGAATTTTAAACAAGATCGGACATGCCCTATCTAATATTGTATAGTCCATTATTGGTTGACGGGCTTGACCAAAAAATTACTTTTTCGTTTTAGTTTTTTAAGTACAAGAAATATTGGAAAAATGAAATGAAAATATAAATTTAAGTGTCCCAACATGAAAAGCAAAAAAAAAAAAAAGTAGCTTTAACTGTGTTTTGTCACCTTTTCCAATCCGGCAAAAGTGCTAAACCTACCGACAACTCAATCAGAATCGGCCAATGCCTTTAATCATTATCTTAATTCTTATCCTTAACTACTTATACTAATGAAAATGTTAGGGCGGTATCTTAACGAGCGGCGCATGTTAGATCATGGAATCAAAATGGAACCGCACAGAATCGTTTCGATGGTGATTGCATATGATAAAGGCGCGCGATTAACCGCATAAAGACAGCGATCAATCGACCCGATAAAAACACAATTAAAAGCGAAGAAACAAAAAAGGTTCCGTAAATCTGCCAATTTTGAAAGCTAGCTGCTCCGAGAATTTCTTGGATTTCATCAACAAAACAAAAATTTGCAGAATCAAGAGCTCCATCATAAAAGTTGTTTTCTTAAAAATTAAATTACTATTTAAGTTTGGTTTGGTATTACTGTAAATTTTAACCGAATAAGTTATGTACTGAAAAAAGAATCGGGAAGGCTTATAAATTTCAAAATAGTGGCTTACCTACTTTCGAACACGTCAATCATGTTCGAAGTGCGACAAAATTAGGTATTACAAACTTGTAAGAGTAATGCTATTGGTGATTTAATGCATAAATGTGATAGTTTTTATTGCATCATGCATCAAATAATTAACTATCACGTGTATGTCACGTATAATGATTACGATAGTAAGTAACTGCAAATAGCATTATTCAACTTGTAATAGCATAATTTGCTTCTGAGAACAATATGCCGAGTTCAACTACTTCAAATGAAAATTCTTGATACTTTAATGCTTGATTTATTGAGTTTTTGGTCTACTAGTAATTTATAAGACGCAGAAGTGACACGAAACTCAAGTTTTAAATCTATACATATTCTAGTAAAATGTGTTTTAATTAATATTTCAGCAATGACAGTTGAAGATTTCTTCCACCTCTAACCTGAAACGGTTCTTTTCCACCCAATATTTGGCCATAACGATACAGGGATCTAGTGAATTGAAATGGCAACTCTACGTATTCACCATGGAGTAGCAATTTCAAACTTGAAAATGAGCATGGATGTACCTCAAGACATACACAATGAGCAAAAGCTACGTGTGACTACATAATATTTATATTTTTACATTATCTTTACACTGTACTTCACATCTCGTGACGGTTTCTTATTTTTTAGGTTAGGTCTAACCATCTCCTTATTCAATTTTCTTTCAATTAAAATAAAATGAACCACCTAAGATGGTTGATTTATCAAATATTAAACATATGTAAGCCAAACGAGTCGAACGCAACATTATAATTTCTTGGTTGATAAAGCTTTTGTTTATTAAAAAAAGTTAGCCGAATCGTACATTTCATTACATATGTAACTTTTATCCAAATTTCAGTTTACCTTCCATTGAACCCACAAAATTTGATCGTCTTAGCAACATCATCTAAATTGAGATTATTGTTGAAGTAGGGGAGCAAACGCTAAAGATCATAAATCTTGCTGCAAAAGCTGACACAAAAGCTCAAATGTAGAACAATTCAACCAGACCTAGTTAAGAAAATTGTCTCCTGTACTATTTCTACAGTTTTCTCTTTTTTACATTTTCTTTATCGGGCTGTATCTACTGTAATTATACTGTAAATCCCAAAAGTAAACAAGCGTGCGGATTTAATCGAACGGCCTCTATGAGGAGACTGACTGAATGGATCAGATTTGTGCACGTCATTTTGTGCGGTAGTTTAGGGGACATAACGGCGCCAGGCCGTTGAGTTGACGACAGTGAACTGCAATAATTGAGATATTGACCGAACTAACCCTACTTTTCCTTTTTTAATTAACTTTCTTGACTGGTACTTACCTGAAACCGGCTGCTTATTAGAAAAATATATATATTTGAGCTAATAATTGACCTTTTACAATTAAGCGGGGATTAATTGAAAAAAATAATAAGTGAAAGATCCCGTGTTCGTCTACCATTATTCAATGAAAATAAGTTTTAAAATAATAAAATTTTGAATAATGTATAGTTAAAAAAAATCAGTTTAGATGTAAAAATATTTTATTATGAGAATATGTAGTTAAAAATAAATTTGAAATAATGATAGACAAATGGAAGATAAATAAGAACTCGCAACCAAGTTCAAATTGAGAATTCTAAAACTTGAGTATTGTTTCCTATGTGGGCTTTAGTTGAAATTTGAAAATAATTGTGTGGGGTCTGCTCTCAAACATCATCATGGTTTAGACATGATCGTCATGTCCCTTCGAACAGTGACATCTTACGTCCATCTTCTTTTAATTAGAAAGATTAGAGACTTTATCAATATCTTAATCTTCTCCATCATGTTAGCATGTTCACTAACTCAGCTTGAAATCTATAATCATCGCAATTAATTGGAGAGCAGTTCTTCTATTTGATCTTCAACTTGTGTTAAATGAAATTTGAAATGATAAAAAGCAATAACCCTATAGTTATCTACATTGTTCCATGACATCAAAAGTTTTATAAAACAAATCATTCTTAGCTTTAGTATTAAAAAATGTTTATTTATGAATTAAAAGAAAAAAAAAAAAGAAACAAAATCCACAATCAATCTTTATTAGTGGATCTCACTGTGCTCAAATTTCACTTTTACCAAAGTTGGCTTTGAACTTGACTCGGTTGACTCGACCTTTTCAACCCTAAGTTGGGTTTGGAATAAACTTTGTTCCATATACAATGTATGGTGGACTAAATTCACCTTGAAGATAAACATGTAACATAACTTCCTAGTCAATTTTATAGAGCACGTTTCTAATTGGAATATCATTTTTTATTTATTTATTAAGGGTGTTAAGTATTTTTCAACAAAATGTAAAATAAAATTTAATTCTATTTATGCTTTTCCTTTATTATTTAAAAGGATAATTAAAATTTAGATAATAAAATAATTCGATATGTGTTAATATTGAAATTAAAAATCGTAATTCGTAGTTATATAATTATCGCACGAGAACTTTGTTGACCTAGACTTGCTATCTTTCCTTGATGGAAACTAGAGAGAATTTAAGGGGGGAAAAATAGTTTAAGAGTACGAATATGCGTCTAGTTTTGTGAAAAAAATATGAAATAAAAATTAAAAATTAATTGTCACTAGTTATATGACCTACCGTCCAATTCATTATCCTGTGCTTGTTAAAATAATTACTATGATATACTTAAATTAATTGCCACTTTCAATGTTTTCATTGTTATTCATGTTAATAATTTTGTCGGAAATAGTCGCAACATTTGTGTGGTAGAGAGTATAATTTCCATTTCTGAATACACATGAGCAATCTTTTTCAGTGGCCGCAACCCATGACTCCACGCGCATGACCAACTTGGTTGACAAGGTGGGACCGCATCAAATTCGCTTTATCATTCTTCTTCGGCATTTTCTTATAGAAATAAGAGATAATTGCAGCATAAATCTCAAACTTTTGAAATATTAGTAGACTTTCTTCAAACATTTTACTTGTTACACCTATTATCCCCAACATTGTCAATCATTGCATGTGATGCCATTTTGGATGGTTTCCATCCATTTTCTATCAATTGACCCAAAAAATTAATTTTGACCATATTTTTAATTAATTAAAAGGGGGCAAAATGGTAA
>CAIGRL010177147.1:0-11743 GCA_903798325.1 Fraxinus xanthoxyloides | reverse complement strand
GATGATGTTAGTAGTGTCAATATCACTTGTTGTTGGAGAGGCAAAGCATTCCCCACAATGATGTAACAATTTGGTTTTCTTAGGCCTAGTTCATGTATCTTGGTAGAATGATTAATTTTGAACCTAAATTTGGCAATTGTTCGAAGATTAAGTCATTGTTTGATTGAAATTATAATCTAGGTTTTTATCAAAATCAACAAATAATTTAACCACAAATTTTATGGAATTCACAACTTTTCAATCGCACATTCATTAACTTTTATCAAAATTTGTTAAAAATTTAATTTTAATCTACACCAAATTTGGCTAAGATTATACTATCTCGAACTATCTCACGATATGCTATACAACTTGACCCTCAACAATCTCTTAACTAACTCCAAGTCCAATAATAGTAAACTTTATGGTACCCTTAGGGGGTGGTCGAGGAGACCGAATGTCACGAATTCGAATTTACTACCAACATTTCATCGGTCGAGCATGTCACACCGGGCTTGCCTAGTGCGGTTTACATCTCCTGTGTGGTTTTGTGGGCAACTGTACATTGAGCGAGATTTACCCAGTGCGCACTCACGGATAGTAGCTACGGGTTCCTACGTAAAAAAAAAAGAGTAAACTTTATGGCCAATCCGTAGCAATAAGAGAAGCGACACAAATCAGTGAATTCATGTTCCATAGATTAGGGTGCATATTGGTCGACCATAATCAAAAGAAAAGTGGATCATACTAGAATAACATAATATTCTACCAAATCTTTTACATAATGGTCAAATGGTGGCCCCCCCTATTGGGGGCGCCTATGGGCCAGGCCCTCCCAATAGGGGGTCGTCATTTGGTCATTATGTAAAGGATTATGTAGAATATGATGTACATATAGTCTTTTCCAAGATAAGTTTTATATATGATAAATATGTCTTGAGCATTGCAACGAGCATCCATGTCAATACGTCAAGAAGGTCAAGCTGATTTTTTTTTTACAGAAGTTTTATTATTGACTTGTTTGTAAATTATGTCGTAAAAAAAAATTGCTTTTATGAATGGACTAAAATTGATGAGCTATGAAATGCCAATGAATTGGAACAACATCAATTGAGTAACAATTAATGTTACATTAATGGGGCTGACGACTACGGTGTTGTAATACTGAATGTTATAAAGATAGTGTGTCGACAATCATGGTGACGGTGAAAATATGAGATAGAATGTCCCCATGACCAAAATTGCTTTGACCTTGTCACAAATTCTTCTGTAATCGGTAGCGACGAAATAATTAAATCAAAATAAAAATGCATTGATGAACAAAGTGAGCCTTGATGAGTGGACAAGATGAGACACCGTACAAGTGGGTCCACAACTTGACTACCTAGGTGTTTGTAGATTAGTCACATTGAAACAATATTGCCAGAACCGTGTTTCATTTCTATTGTCATCTCAAATTTGATTGTGACTATGCGGAACGTTCCTTTACCCTTCGTACCTTTTGAGATCCGTAAGGATGTCGACGAGTCGAATTAAAACTCGATGCTCAAGTTTGATTCGAATAAAAATGGTTTGAACTTTTCTTGCCAGAGTCAAGTCGAGCTTTTATTCGACCAAAAAATCTATGCTCGACCCGAGCTTTCGTCGGGTCTTATCAAGCCGAGTCAGCTCACGATTTTTATTTTTTCAAAAAACTTGGCAGGCTACCTTTGTAAGGCAGTTTGTAGCTGCATGACATAGGCAACTTTTAATTATTATTATTGTTGTTGTTGTTTTGTGATCAATTTGTCATGGGTCGAGCCAAACGGGCAGGATTTTGTGGCATCGGTCCGAGCCTCGGCTCGGTTGAATCGAGTCTCGAGTCTAGTCGGTTCGGACTTTTTTTGGATCGAGCCACGGGCCGTCCAAGCCGGCGATCCAAATTGATATCCTTAGATATTCATAACACTGTAGCTAAATCTCGTGTAACCCAGCCCACCCAATATTAAAGCCCAAAACACTCCCAAGTCCAGGCCAATACGAAATGGAAAAAAAGAATTGGCTCTATCTTCATTCCTTGGGATTGGGTTATAAAACTGAGATTCAATGGGAATCGTGCACCGCGCACCAGGTGAGTTTATCCATATGTTCACGCTAATATTCTGTATTCTGGCACCACCTTACGGCGGTGGTGTAGGGCGGCGTGCTTACGTCATGTTTGTTACAAAATTGTGGTCATCATCTCTCTCTCGAAAGGAGAGTTGTCTGTGTTCTTATTCACATGCAAACCATATAAGAATCCTTCTCATAAAACAACAAACACCCAATATGGAAAAGGAAAAAGTCAAGTGTACATGTATTTGTATATAACACATTCTTAAGTTAACTTGTGTTAAATTTTATTATCATTACACTTAGCCCCGTTTGGTGATAATTATTTTTAATTTTTTGTTTTTTTTATCTCAAATT
Source organism: Fraxinus xanthoxyloides (assembly GCA_903798325.1). Classification (NCBI taxonomy): domain Eukaryota; kingdom Viridiplantae; phylum Streptophyta; class Magnoliopsida; order Lamiales; family Oleaceae; genus Fraxinus; species Fraxinus xanthoxyloides. Next base: position 9,316 of record CAIGRL010177147.1, on the reverse strand, counting down.
CAATTTTATCAATACATTTTTAAAAAATCATTATTTCAAAACTCATTTTTCTTTAAAAAAAAATCATTAAAATGATTATCATATAGAACTTATTTCTTCATTCTCATTCTTTTATTCATTTTCAACCACACATTTTTTAATGAAATAATATTTTTCATCACATTAATAATTTTTCCTTCCTTTTTAACAATATATTCCCCATCATATCAAATAAAAAAAATGCATTCTTGAATTCAAAATGTGCACTAAACAGGGACTAATAATGATGTTTTTAGATAATGACGTGGTAAGAAATTCATTCATTTTGAATAATTTTTAAGGAGAAAATAGAGGGGGTACGGTTTTTGGCACCCTTTTTTTTCAAATATTTTTTTCTTAATTATAACTCAGATTTTTCAAAAAAAATAAAATATTACACATAAATTTAAAACTTTTCATTATTTTTTAATTACACATTTTTCTATCAATCACTATTCTAAAATTTATAATTCATCCAAAATGAATGCCAAACGCATTAATTTCACCACTAAACCTAAGGAAACTTGCTTCATATTCGCTATTGATTATTACCTCACCACATAATTAGGAATTTAGGATTTTCGATATTTATACCCTACTTGCTACACATTAAAATTTTCATTATCATTCTTCTACTCATTTTCAACAATACATTCTTCAATAAAATAATATTATCCATTACAGGAATAACTTTTTCTTTTTCTTTTTTTCAANAATTCATCCAAAATGAATGCCAAACGCATTAATTTCACCACTAAACCTAAGGAAACTTGCTTCATATTCGCTATTGATTATTACCTCACCACATAATTAGGAATTTAGGATTTTCGATATTTATACCCTACTTGCTACACATTAAAATTTTCATTATCATTCTTCTACTCATTTTCAACAATACATTCTTCAATAAAATAATATTATCCATTACAGGAATAACTTTTTCTTTTTCTTTTTTTCAATCGTACATTCTCCATCAATCTACTATTCTGGAATACATTCTTCCAAAATAATGTGGTTCAAGTACACATTTAACCTCTTTAATATTAAGGGCCTGTTTGGTACGGCTTAAAATCTAATTAAAATTGAAAATATGACCGTTGTTGGGTCCCACCTGTCTAATAAAAATCAACCATAACGGCTAGTTTTTCAATTTTAATCCGATTTTAATCTCTACCAACCATCCTCTAAAGTAGATTCCTAATAATTAAGCCTTTGTTCGAGGTGGAATTATGTGATTAAACATCGATAAAATAACAGAAAACAAAAATATTGAAAATATTTTTTGAAGTCAACCATAGAATTTTCCCTCTACGTTTTGGCAAGATTTACCCTTGAAGTAATTCGGAATATACTTTAACATAAATTTCGGGTCAAGTTTCTTACTTGAAATGATGAATTCCAAAATCTCTATGTGGTTGAATCATCTTAGATTTCAAAACTTCAATTTTTTTTATTTTTTTTTTTTGGGTTCTCCAATAGTCTCGATCCTGAGCACAATAGAATGAGATTATTATCCACAATCTAAATGTCATATAGGTAGTTTTAGGTACTTTTATATTTTTGAGTGATTTTTCATACAAATTTCACTTATTTTCTACCATCATTTTCTATCTCCATTATTAGAAAGAAATTGGGGGTTTTATGGGAGGTTATGAGGATTGTAAATTTGAATTCCATATTCAAATCACTGTCTACAATTCTTTTGATGTCTTATGAGTCGAATCGCATGACTAATATTTTTTAATCTCTTTTGGGGATTTTGATGTATTGCAAGGTCAATTTTTTTAAGAGAGAGATCGATATTTTGACATTCTTTCAACCATGGTTTACTTCTCGATTAGATACGTTCTCTCAATTTTTGAGAAGTTCGACTTGCAATACTCGAATAAGTACGTGAATTACAAATAAATGACAAAAAGAGGAGCAAGCCCAACTAGGAAAAGATTGCGGGAGATTTTTGGCCTTTTATGGGTACAACTTTCAACTTTGAAAACCATTAAATGATGGGTAGGGGGGTTGGGGGTTAGGTGGGGGTGTGAGAGGTTTCATAATAATAACATGCAGATTGATAAGATGATTTGATGTAAAGCCTGCATCTCAAAATCCGAGCATGACGCGTCCAAATCTTAGAGCATCAATCAATCTTTCTCAACCGAGCTCTTTTTGATGGTGATGGATGGATTGATGATATTATGTAATAGTGGATGGGATTTGTGAAAGATACATACACGAGTATGAGTTTTCTATTGTTGAAAAATTAGGGGCATGTTTGGCATGAGGAGAATACAATGTTTAATTATAATTAACAAATGAGTTCATTTGTAACAAAATATCTATCCGTTTCAAAAGAGAATAACTTGCATCAGTATCTCAATTTTTATGGACTGAATGAAATTCGATTAAAAAAAAAAAAAAATCGTCGTCCAAATTGGAGTGAGACGTGTAATAGTGTCCTGATCAGTAGAATGACTTGACACGTTGACGAGTTTACTCAAGAGTTTTATACAAATTTAACTTAATGTTGGCCAAGTATTATGATTATATTACCTTTTTTTATGTGTTTTCTAGTGTTGTTTTAAAGGTACGGTGAGGTGGTGTAAAATGGGTGTTGAAGTGTACAAACAAGCTAGAGTTGAGAAAAGAAGCAGCAAAATGGCGCCTAGGCACCATACTTGGAGCGCCAAATCACTGGAAAGGAGAAAAAATACAGTAAACAAGCGCCCGGCGTTGACATGACCCAGAAAGCATAATTTATTTTATAGAGGTACAACGCCATAGCGCTTATGCTGCTTGGAGCTTAATTGGGGCGCCCAGGCGCTGCGGCACAAATTTTAGAGTTACGGTGTTTGGACCGCGAAAAGTCCAAAAAACTCCAAAAATTGGAAGAATGTGTATGGGAGTATAAATAGAATAAATGAAGAAATTTTAAGGGTTCTGAACATTGAGAACAAGAGAATACAATTAGATATTGAAGAGCGCAATTTAAGGGAGAAAATATCAAGAAATTCAAAACTTAAAGCATTGATTGGAAGATGAGAATATCTTGGTGAAAGTTTGATTTTTTTTTCTACATCTTTTTTCAAACCCCGATGATTTATTCAATAACAACTTCTTGTTTTTCTTCTTCCATCATTATCGTGTAGAGATACCTATATAAAATATTGCGATCATTATATGAATTCTTAAAATTAATATTTCATTTAACGAAGGCTGATTCACATAGATATATGAAATTGAATTAGTTAAATAGGTTCAATGAGAACTCGAGAGGGATAAATTGAATACAATAGAAAAATTCGATCAAACACTATATTGGGTCATGAATCTTGAATTAAGAATTAAGGTGATCAATAGATGAAGTTATTATGCTATGATATTTATCCCGTATCTGAATCTCCAATCAATCGTTGTTTACAAAATTTTGATATATTCAAGTAGCTAAAAGTAGCTAGTAAAAAAAATAATAACAATTATCATAATTCTTTACTTGCTTTTATCAAATATGAGTTAGAAAAATTAGATTAAGTCTTGAAATATAGTCCTCGTGGAAGTGATATTCGGATTCAAATGTCCACTATATTATTTGGTATGATATCGTACGCTTGAGATATGACACAAGAAAAAATTAAATGTCTATTAGTATATTCCTGCATATTCATAGGTTAAGCAATCAAGCCCACCAAGCCTAACCCACGGCATGGTCGATTCGAGCACTAGAGCGTGACACTACTTTCGATCCATGAAGGCCGAACTTAACATATGGCTCACTATTCTTCGACCGTAGGCAAGTACAATGGTCTTATCATGCCAAGACTGACGTGCCATGCTATTTTATGTCCAACTATAACAGTTGACTTAGTCAAGTCAAACAAGGTTCGACTTAAAAGAGGAGCCATTCGATTTTTATTTGATGAGAGATTCATAACTATCCAATTACATATAGAATTTAATACGTAAATAATAAAATTCAATTCTTATTTGAATATGGGCATTGCAATTATAAAAATATGAATAATGTTATGAGTACAGAGAAATTTTACATAATACACACCGAAATGTGAAATGGATGGATTGGATTCAAACCCGAAGGAGGGAAATACACATATAAACGCGCATGATTTTTTCAATTCAAAATTCTGTACAAAATATGGTAACATGTACTTAAGGAATTTTTCTAAAAATATATAAGTTCATTATTAGCTCAAGTACCTTAAATCTCGAATATGTTCATGAGACACAAGAGGGGTCTTGTCCAAACGCAAGAAATGGTCGATTCAGACCATGGAGGGATGGAAAATGGGAAGAAGACGGTGAGAACATATGACAATGACACCTTATGACTTTGGCCGTCCGCACATACATTTTCCATACGTATAAAAATAAAATATTCCAACTTTTCCCGTAAATCTCAATAAATTCTTGTGGGTCTATGGTTAAGATATCAAAAAACCAACTTTTAACAACTGCCCCCTCAGCTTTTCTGCTACTTCCATCAAACTATTTTAGTGTAAACTATGGATTTTTCACACTGCCACTGCGTTGCAGTTAGGTCATAGATTTGCTCAGTGTATACGGTATTAATGCAACTGATAGTGTATTTTATGGTGCATGCTGCTGCAACTTAGAAGGATTATATGGGTTAAATCCAGCTTCCAATTTTATATTTGGGGCTTGTTTGATTGTACTTAAAATTCAATTAAAATTAAAAATATAACCGTATTGGATCTCATTCTTCTAATAAAAGTCAACAATAATGACTAGTTTTTCAATTTTAATCTCTACCGAACACGTCCTTGATGTTATCATTATTCAATTTGATTTTGTTTAACAATACACATGCCGAAATGCATATTTTCATCTGGGTTTGATACATATTTAAACAAATTCTCTTGTATCATGAACATTTTCATGAGGGTCACTCGAATGGATAATATAATCGTTTTAGCAATTTACGGTATATTATCAGAATTCATATTACATATATCTCCATGACTATTCTACTAACAATACTTGATTATTTTCCTTAGGGAGTGTTTGAGCCACGTTATTTTGGAAGAATGTATTTGAAAAAGTAGATTAATGGAGATTGTATGATTGAAAAAGAAAGGAAAAATTATTAATATGATAGAAAATATTATTTTATTGAAAAATGTATGGTTGAAAATGAATAGAAGAATTATAGTATTATACTAAAATTTTTAATTTGGCTAGACTTATTCACTAACCTCTTGTTCAACTAGTGATTGTAATGGGCCGAGTCGATTCGTGCTCGTTTGTAACGAGCCGAGCTTGTGTCTCGCGAGCTTGCCATTTAATTTTTTTTTTTTTTACTATACCTATTCTAAACCTTAATTTAAAAAAAAAAAAAAACCACGAGTCGCTATTCAAAAATGAACCGAGTCGGCTAGGCTAGCTCGTCAAAAGACTAGCCTGAGCGGCTGGTGACTCGTTTATTCACGAGCTGACGAGCCGTCCAACTTGATTGACACTATTCTCAACTTTACCATCTGAACTATCTTAGAGGGTGTGTGGTAGAGATTAAAATCGGATTAAAATTGAAAATATAGCCGTTATTGTTGACTTTTATTAGACGGGTGTGACCCAATAACGATCATATTTTTAATTTTAATTGAATTTTAAACTGTACCAAACAAGTCTTTAGTGGCAAAACTTATATTTATATCAAATTACTTGTAAATATCAAGAAATTGAATTTTTAAAAATATTTATAGGATGTATGGCGTGTGATGACAAAAGTGATGGGAGAAAAACAAAGACAAGCTAGGATTTACCTTGTCTCTGTCCACACGATTATTATTTTAATCTTGTACTGTTCCTCTGATCTGCTCACCTATGAGATATGTATCAGCTTTATCGATCCATTCCAATGGTGAAAAAAATAAAAATCTCTCCCCCTTCCTCACTCTACAACTCTTTTTCTCCCTGATCTTTAAACTCCTTCTGTTCCTTTCCTTTCATTTTCTCTTCACTGACATATATAGGAATACCTGCACACTTCCTTACGCACGCACGCATACCCCTCTTTACTCCTCTCATCAGATTCATACATACACGTATAGATACAATCTTCATCTTCTCTCTCTAGACTCTATGCTTCTCTCCCTATCTCTCTAGCCATATGATAAGGGCAGCAGTAGAGTGATCAGAAGCCCCAGAAATGCAGATTTTCCAGCCATATCATACCTTGTTATTTTGCCTTTTCTTGATCAAATCCCCATGAACACTACTCCCTTATAATGCTCAACCTCTCTCTTTACCCAATTGTACAAAACCTTACCCAAATTCCAACCCTTTTGTAAATCATAAGGCTTCAGAATCCGATTCTCTAGGCTTGAGAAACAGTGGGATTAGTTGTTTTGAGCAAGATTCAAGATCAAGATCATGGAGAACTTTCACTGTTTTGATAGCAATGATTCACATTTGCCTCCAGGTTTTAGATTCCACCCAACTGATGAAGAACTGATCACTTACTATCTACTAAAGAAGGTTCTTGACTGTAACTTCACTAGCAGAGCCATTGCTGAAGTTGATCTTAACAAGTGCGAGCCCTGGCAACTTCCTCGTAAGTGATTCTTCAGACCCTAAACTGTAATTTACGTGTTTGCTTTCTTGTTCAATAATAGTTCAATATTTTTTTGTGAAGAGAAAGCAAAGATGGGAGAAAAAGAATGGTACTTTTTCAGCCTCCGGGATCGGAAATACCCAACTGGGTTAAGGACTAATCGCGCAACAGAAGCTGGATACTGGAAGGCTACTGGAAAAGACAGGGAAATTTACAGCTCAAAGACTTGTTCACTGGTGGGTACGAAGAAAACCCTAGTTTTCTATCGTGGAAGGGCTCCAAGGGGTGAAAAGAGCAACTGGGTTATGCATGAGTACCGTCTTGAAGGCAATTTAGCATATCACTACTTGTCTAGAAATTCCAAGGTACAAAATTGAAGATTAATCTGTTTTTAGACAAGTTCTAGTAAGAATGTTATGTGCTGATATTGTAATAATTCTTGCATTTTAAGTTGCTTTCTGGGTTGTCTGATCATAATTCATATACGGAACTTAATTATGTTCACAATCCCAATACTTTTCTCTATCAAAAAGTAGTTTTCAAATGAATTTCCCTTTCAGAATCTTGAAACAGACGAAGGAAATTTTTTAAACATGATTTCGTACGTAATAATTCAAAATTATACTGATATATGCAGTGATTTTAAAGCGGAAAGGTCTGCTGTAATATCCTTGTCTGCAAAGTATTAAATTGCATGGTACCTTGATACCTTCATCATCGTGAAGAATCAAGATAAACTTTCTTTCATTTTTTTATGTTCAATTTGTAATTAAAACCATAGTTTTTCCATCAAATCGTAGAAGGTAATGTCGAAATTGAATTTATCACTCTTTGTCTTCCAGGATGAGTGGGTGATTTCTCGAGTGTTTCAGAAGAGTGGTCAAGGAAACGCAACCGCCGACTCCGGAGGTAGCAAGAAGCGGTTGACAACCTTCAACCCTTTTTCTGAAGTTAGCTCTCCCTCTTCAGTTTCTCTGCCGCCGCTCCTTGAGTCCCCCGCCGCCATCACTGACCATGATAGCTGTTCATACGACGGCAACCCCACTAATACCAAGGAGCACGTGCCCTGTTTCTCCACCGCTGGACCATCCAGTTTCAACCATAACTCTTTCTTCGAAGTCCCGCCGACCACGAGCCAGAATGTCTTCGCCGCCGATCACTCATCTTCATCCAGTTTTACTAGAAACAACATTGGTGGAATCTCCTCTTTTCCCAGTTTGCGGTCTCTCCAAGAAAATCTTCAGCTGCCTTTCTTTTTCTCTGCTGTGGCTCCTCCACCAATGCACAGCGGCGGTACTGATCAGATGACTGATTACGGCCCTGTTAGCCACTGGCCACCGCTGGAGAATCAGAAAGTGGGTCCCAATCCTACTGGGCTCGACTGCATGTGGAGTTACTAATCGAAAAATCTTGTTCGTCAGTGTTTGTGTTTGAAATCTTGTTCTGATCAATTCTCAATTATGATTAGGGTTTTAATTTTCTTATTATCTGTAGGATCTTTTTATTGCATGGAAGTCGTTAGGCTTTACTCGGCATGTGCTATTTCGAACAGCCTTTATTATTACTGCTATTGTCGCTTAACTTTTTGCATTGTGTTTGTGTATATAGTACTTTGCCCTACCTTAAATTTTGTGAACTAATCGAGTTCTATGTTGACGGATGCGAACCAAGAGAAATAACCAATCGATGAAAAAACATCTAACCATCAAATTTCAATAGAGAGAACTAGGGACAATGAAGTAGGTGAATTGATTGAATTCTGCCAGCAGAGCTGGATGTGATTCCAAGAGTCGAACTAGAGTGATTATCACACGGAAGTGTCTATCGAGATGTTGTTCCACTCCTTGTCATATAAGTTGGGTGAATTATGCTTGGTATACATGGGGGGCACCATGTGTCCATTATGGACACCATTATAGTGTCCCTCATGTACACCAAGCACTACCTTGGGTGGGTAATACGTTCTCCACCATTCTTGCTCAAATTCGACCTAGTTGGCCATCGATCCCAGTTTCTTTTGCCTCTCGCCTTGATATTACTTCGCGGCTTCGATTGAAACCTTTTGTCACATTAATGTTCGGTGGTTAATTCCATTGTGCACAATCTTATGCCAAAAGTTCACCTTCTCAAGCTCCGAATCTCGATTATACCTAATTAAATATAGTTCTCTTCTTAACTGAGAAGATATTGGCACTTGACAAAATTTCCATGAGAAAACATGGCAATAAATGAACATTGTTGACGGTCCACCCACATGGGATGTCCAAATAGGGAGGTTGAAAGTAACAAGAAGTAGTCCAAATTCACAACCTCTTCAAGTGGTCCTAATTCGCCATGTCTATGGACCCTTTTATACTTGTCAACAATAAGTTTATGTTGGCTTACCTCTCGAATTAAAAGTACCAAGAAAGTAGTTTAATATTTGTCACCAAATCGAAAATTTTCAAACTACAAAGGACAGTTCCCTAGTGTATGAATGTGCAACAACTCCCTACAAAGAAATAATACTCAAGACACTCATAACAACCATTTTTGGTATTCAACTATATCGTTACATATCACTACTAAGACTGACATTCGTGATGACCCCTTTTTTTCAACTGTATTTGTCCTAGTTTTCAATTGCAAGTAGAAATATGCTACACTTACAGTCATTAAGAGCTATAAAATTTACATCCCTCTCACATGATGCATGTGAGAGGGATGTAAATTTTA
>CAIGRL010177134.1:3830-14432 GCA_903798325.1 Fraxinus xanthoxyloides | reverse complement strand
GAATGTGTCCTTAAAAAATAAGGAAAAAGTTTGAATTTGAGTTTAATATTATTTTATTGAAGTATGCATAATTGAGAAGATGAGTGCGAAAAATATATTTTGGAAATAATAGGAATGAAACAATGGCTTAATTTATTAAAATATTCAGGTTTTGGAAAGGCTAAACAAACCCCAGTTAACTTTTTCGGAATCTTTTGATTCTAAGAATAAGGGAAGTCACCTTATTTTTACGTGTGAGGAACTATTTTTTATTGTTATGTACGCCAAATTTTTTCTACGGAGAGGTTTGATAGCATGAGTTTGTAAGCAAGTGTTTTTTGTTTGTTTACTTGTTTTGGTGTAGAAAATGGACAAGGGACCGTGCCCAAAGGTGCATTCGTTGCAGCTGAGAAAAGAGTATCCTCTATGTGGCATTAATATACATTTCATGCCTAATTATTGTACGTTTCCCATTAGTATGTGATTTGCACAGTGAAATTGTAAATACTAGTTCGAAAGCAATTAATTGTTAACATTATAACAAAAAAGAATTCATTTTGTATAGTTATATGTCTTGGACGATTATTGAGTTTCAAGAATGTTGGAGGTTGATCCTTCAGAAAGTTATTTTATAAATGCATATTTGAAATTAAGCATTGTTGTTAGTGACAAAACTGAATTCGAAGAATACCCGCTTCCTATGAATATGACCCAGGAATATCTTCTTATTGAAACTGGAGTTCTACTGTTCTCCTGTATGGTTGTTCAAATATTTTTGTGATTCTGTTTGGTTTCGGGAACACGAAATCCATGCTTTAATGAAACTCCCACCCATTGCTTTTCTTTAGTTGCTTATGCAAGTATTTGTTAACACCATGGTATATGAATATGTTATATTCGAGGTTTGTCTGATGTGCTGATGTGGACGCTTGTTATTTGAATTGTCAATATGTTGCTTTAACACCTGACCAGATACCAGGAAGCAAAAGCAAAAGGTCTAGATAATTATGATAGGGACTTGGAGGATAACATAGATAGACTTATTGTTGAGTGTGACCGAAAAATCGAAAGGGCTCTGAAGAGACTTGATGAAGAGGATGCTAAAGCTGCAATTGCTATCTCTGTGTCAGAAGTTACCCAAGTAATTATTGACTCTTGGAGCATCACCAAGAAAATCTCTATTTATAAAGAGCATCTTATGCCTAATAGTGAACATTTTTAAATTTAGATAATCTTTTATGCATTCCAACAAGCTCTCTATTTTAACTTTCTATTTTATTTTTTCCAATAAACATTTATTTATTTCTCATCGTCTCTTATTTAACACAATATTTTTATATGTTAATGCCAATCAATTCAAATGTGATTTGAATAATTTAAATTCTAGATTATTGAAAATTGTTACTTATTAAACGCAATCATTGTTTATTAAGAATAGAGGGCGAGTTTGACTATCTAAATTTGGAGATCCAAACTCACTTTATTTTAAAAAGTTAAAAAATAGAGAATTTCTTGGATCTTATTTTGAAGCATTGTCTTCCTAAAATAGTCTCTCTTGAAGATGTTCTTAGTTTTCTAATTGTTTCATTTATTGTTTTTTACTTTTGCATCACATCTCTATCCCTGTTATACTAAACTGATTCTTTTGGATTCAGACCCCTGAAATTCTCGAGTTGTCAAAACAAATTAAAGAGAAATTGAAAGAAGTTGATCAATTTGGTAAGTTTTCCGCGACCCATCTAGTTCTTTCTGCTGAAAATTGTGGTTTATAATAAAACAGTCTTCTCAATATTAATATCCCTTGAAAGATGAGATGTAGAAGTCTAATTAGAAGTTGTTATGCTTCTTTTAGTTTTGCTGCTGGGATGTCATGAATTGAACGAGGTTAGAAAACAATATGACAAGAGAAACCATTTTTATAGCCAGTGTTGTCACCCCCTTGTCATCTAATTAAAATACATATTCAACTAATCTCTAGAAATGATGCACAAAATAATTCTCACTTACCGCTTTATATATTTTTAACACCGTATTTTCGTTGAAACATGTAACTCGAAACAACTTATAAGTCATCGACAGTCTAGAAATACTTCAAAATAAACATGATAAAGGTTATTCACTGCATAATCATTAGTTCACAACATAAATATAAAATTAAGCCATGATTCCAAACATATCCTTGATAATTCGACACCCACTGATCCTAATGTTCAAAATCATTCTTGGGTGCCAAAAACTATCAAGAGCACTAAGGAACATAAGTTCTTGAAGCTCACCTACAATGCAATATTATCTGACATGCTCAAAAAGTGAAGAAAATAAATAACTACGAAATGATATTAGCCTGACTATCGTAGCAAGCACCTCATGTCATCACAAGTTCTCTTCCATGCAATTGAAATTTATGAACATTATTTTATGCTCAAAATCTTTGATTAAAATCATTTCCAAGGCACCCTTCACTTATTCCCATGCTTATGGCTGCTGGTATAACACAGTTATGCATCTGCATCCTCTTGAAATCTCCTCGTGTCATCATCTTCCCACCCCTCGTTTCTTTCGATACCTAGGAGAAGTCATCTTATCTCAGCGTTATAGCACATTATGCATCTAATGCAGCTGGAAAGCGTGAGAAATAAGAAACACAAGCCCAATCTCGTTGATTCACGAAGAAAGCCGACATTGATTGATGAATTGGGAGAAACCCCAATTTATTTAAATTAATAAAAACAACCAAATAACATTGAATCCTGGTTCTAACTTTTAGAGGAAATCAATAAACCTTAACTTAATCTTCCAGATAAGCACGAACAGTAGGATAATTAGTCTAAATAAATAAAACTCCTTTAAAATAAATCTCGTATTGAGCTAGACATGGAAACTAATTATCTTGACAAAAAATTAATTGTTACCCCTGTATGATCGCCTAAATGATAGAATGAGGCCAAAAATTAGTTGGTTCAAGGGATTAGTCTTGAGTGTTTTTTGGATAAAAATTCTCAATTAAATTTTGACACAGTAGACTAGGTCAAAGTATCTAATTGCATTACTTTCTCCGAATTTTGAGAAAAAATATCCCGAATTTTGTAACGTAAGCTTTATTCCCACTTTAGTGCCACTCTTGTGTTCAACTATATTTATTAGTTGCAAATTATAAATCTAACTAGTATACTCCTTTCTCAACCTATTCATTGTAACAATGCCATAAACATTTGTTGCTAACACAAGCGTATCGCCAATGTCCATCATTAGTGTCTTGTTCTTGCTTGCTTCTTCAACACATCCTTGTTGACCTCCATATCAAAATGGGTTGGCCATCATAATTCTCTAAATCAATGTCCAACAAATTGGTATTGAAGGGAGCAAAAAGATCTATATTGAGCTCCACCGCAACCCAAGCTCCATAGATCCAATCACCATTTGCAGCACCTCTTCCTACTCTACAAGTTTAGAAGGATATTTTTCTCAAACCTGAAAAATGATGCAATTAGATACTTTAACCTAGTCAACATGTTAGAATTGGATGAATAAAAATATTATTCCATGCAAAAGCGAGCCTCTGACCAAAACTCATGGGCTAAAGCCTTTGAGCTTACTGATTTTTGGGCCATATTCTATCATTTAGGCTATCGAATGGGCACTTCTCTTATTCTAGCGGAAATCAATTTAATTGTCAAGATAATTTGTTTCTCATGTTTAGTTTAGTAATTTATTTATTTATATTAGTTTTCCTAAACTTTGTGTTTATCTAGAAGATTTGGATAAGGTCTCTTGTTTTCCTATAAAAGCTAGAATTATGATTCATTGTTATTTGGTTTCTTGTCTTGTCTTAAAATCTTTTTCATAAAACTCGTGTTGGTTTACCTAAATATTATGCCCATGTTTGGTACACATTAAAATTTTCATTCTCATTCTTTTGCTAATTTTCAATCACACATTCTTCAATAAAATAATATTTTCCATCACATCAATAATTTTTCCTTCTTTTTTCTTCATTTTCAACCACACATTCTTCAATAAAATAATATTTTCCATCATATCAATAACTTTTCATTCTTTTTCAACTACACATTCTCCATCAATCTACTATTCCAGAATACATTCTTCCAAAATAATGTGACTTACACCTACCCTTAATGCATACATGAATTTTCATGAATCATGTTTATGCATGTGCATGTTCCAACAATGCCTTGCCACGAAAGGTGATACCTCATGCAATATTTGACCTAGTGAAATCCTACTTCTCATAACCTTGCTTAAATAATAGATATATTGAATTGAAATATATATCTTAAATTGCATAGAAATAATATACTTGCAATACAGCTCAATGAATCTTTTCTTAATTCAGTATTCATGTGGAAATGGTCGGAGTATTAGACTATTAATAAATCTCCCCTTAACCTTAGGTAAGAAACAAGTTGCTCATATCATCCACAATCACTTGTTGTATTCGAATTACTAAACTTGATGCATGTATCCTCAATTTATTCTGAAAATTATTAAGGCCGTGTAATACCCCCCTCCCCCCAAAAAAATATCTATGAACTTTTTCAAACATTTGAAACATTATTGAGCTTACCCCTTCAGTTTGCTGCTTAGATTTTGATGTGAACCCATGTAGCAACGAAGGTTACGAAACCAATACTGAAACCCGACTCAAGAAAGTCTAAACAAACCAACACAATCAATATGATATGTTGACCTTTTAATTAAACGATTTTAAGAAATCTAACACGGAATTAAAGTTTGATCCAATAAATAATTGAATCATTGAATGCCCAGGTTGTAGCCCCTGTCCTCAATTATTGCAATAACATGAAATGGTCCATCTCCCCTGGGATGTAATTTGGACCTCTTCTGCCTTTTACCGTTCAAACTTTCAACCAAGTCCTTCAAAGAACAATTTAAACTCAACCAGGAGTTATTCTCGTAGAATTCAAACCAAGTGAGGTTTTTTTTTTAATTTGGAAGACTCGAGAAGAAAACAATTGAATTGGATAATCGAATGGAATTTTTGAATTCAAGAAAGTAGTTCTTGAATTTGAATTGGACCTGACAAAAAATAGAATTTAACTCAAGATTGGATTGTAGAATGCCGGTAATTTTTGGAGATAATTTTTTTTTCTTAATTTTCGGACTTGTTTTAAACAAAAAAAGATTTTTTTTGAATTTTCTTGATCGACCCGGAATTCAACTATGATACATGCAAAAGAAATGAAAATTGATTTGGATGCAAATTGAGCACAAAAACAACTTGAATTTTTTGACGGAAAATTACAGATCAAAAGACTTTAAAATGAAGAACACGAAAAAATGAAAAAAATAGACTCCAACAAAAAATGGAAAGGATGATGTGAACTCGCGTAGCAACAAAGGTTACGAAACCCGTATTGAAACTCGACCCAAGAAAGTCCAAACAAACAAAGTTTATGGATTTGACTCGAGAAATAATGAATTAAATAACCAACACAATCAATATGATATGTTGACCTTTTAATTACACAATTTTAAGAAATCTTACTCGGAATTAAAGTTCGATCCAATAATCAAGACAATTACAAGAATATCTCGATCCCATGATTACAAAAGCTACGAACATCACTTAGATTGTAACGCCACAAAAATTATTAATCTTTGATTAGTTCAATAAATTTGTCCATGAAGAACAAAGAAGAAAACAAAATGCCTCTCAATTTAATTTCATAATGGCTTTCTTAGTTTACAATGAAAGAAATAATGCATATTTATACTAAAACCCTAAGACCTAGTTTAACATGGAAATAACTCTAAAAGATTACAATGATATAATAAAATCTGAATTAAAACGAAATTAACTTGAAAGGATTACAAAAGATATGTTATAGATAGAATCCTAACCGGATAAGGAAACTCGCGAAATTTCAAAAATGCGGTTGATTGTAGCCTATTCCAGCTCTCATCAGATTTGATATTAGATATTCTAATTTACTATTGGAAGCTTGTAGCTGTTATCCACCATGTCCCACATTCTTTCTCCAAATATTACCTTTGCGACTAGAAGATATATTATCAGCGTAAATTTTTTCACAATTTATTTTACATCTATAATGTAAAAAAATTAAATCAACCTTTTGAAATAGTGCTTTAACTCGGGATAATTATATGAGAACTGTGTCTATAACAATGGGATGGAGGGTACTGATATGCATTGTATTCCAGGACAATGTAATTAGCCAGTTGATATCTTGGAAATATTAGCAGAAATGATACATATAAGTAACTAAAAAAGGTACAAGTGATTATAATGGTTGAAATGATTTCAAGGTATACACATTGTTTCTGTGAACTCATTTCTCTTTCCTGGCACAATCATCTGTAAGTCTGTCAAGTTTATACGTGTATACCTGTTATTCTAAATTAAAGGTTATCTAATTGAGGTGCCTGTTGATAGTGATTTAACGAGGTTGCTGAACATTATTTGATTTTGTAGACCTCGAAGGCAAGACAGACATGAAGATTCGTGCTTTGGAAGAGGTTGAAGAACTAAGAATTAAAAGAGCAGACATGCAGGTTGTAAAGGCTGTTAGACATTTAGTTGTAACTAACTAATTTTTCAGTAAAATGATGCTGCTGAAGATTTGTTATATACTTATGTTATCTAAATTAACATTCATATGATTTAAGTAATTAAAGTTTGATGTTGTTGAATGACAGTCAATACTTCTTTTGGATGCTTTTAACAAAGATCGTGCATCTCTACCCCAGCCACTAACAAATCCTCAACAGTTGGCACCTTTGCCAGCAGCTACTCCAGATCCTCGCATACAGGAAATGATTAACGAGAAGCTAAAGAAAGCGGAAGATCTTGGTATGATGTTGTCTTAAGCTTCTATATATCTAACACAGCTGTAGGTTGATACGATCATGTCATAGTAATGAGAAGATAAAGAAAAGGGATGATCTTGGTATGATGTTGTCTTAAAACTTCTATATATGCACATGCTGTAGGGTGATACGATTATTTTATAGCACTTTGATTTTACCTAGTTGACTCTACACATCCTTAAGAGTTTTTGAATTTATTTTTTCTTGTTTAAACATAGAGATGTGGATGCCTGTCTTGGCCTACTTCTGCTGAAATGTCTGAGGCCATCTTATGCCTTTCACTTTTCTAAATTTGTTAAAAGTTCATATTGGTGGGTGTATGTTCCTGTTGCCACATCCTGACGGCTTCGCTTAAAACGAGTTAGTTACTCTTTAGGTCGGTTCCTAGGCCTGTATAGTTCTGTTCTGTCCTATTAAAAAGCTTGTAACGATAACTATTTATATAATGATGCCGGGCAGTCATTGGAACTGATTGGTCGGACTATATTCTACACAAAAAATCGGCTAATTATAGCCTTTAGTAGCTAGACTGCCCAAGTATATTGCACCTGTGCATGTCTTCGGCTTGATCATGCCAATGGGCTGACTTTGGGTCTTGTACGTACGTTGATTTGGATATTTAACATGAGTAGTTAGGCCATGGCATTGGGCTTAGGTGGCTGTGTCCTTTGATGTAGTTTTAGTTGAGACTAAAAAGGGGTTAAATCTTGAATTCAAATTTGGAGTCTAATAGTTTTATGTTGAGAAGAAATAAGAAAATATATGCAATGCCACTTCAATAATAATAGCAACGAGGACAGTAATGAAGTTATGGTAGAGGGTTGTGTGATCCCCTAAAGTGGTTGTTTTTGGTATTTGGGTTTGATTATTAACAAGGGAGGGGGAATTGAAGAGAATGTAAGGCATAGAATTAGAGCAGGGTGGATGAGATGAGGAGATCCCTATTGGTCAAATATCAATTTTATGGGACGATCCCAAGCCAACATAGGCCGCAGGCAATTGTGCTTCCACCATATTTATAACCAACAGGGGAAAGGGGAGATGAGATTCGACCATTGCACGTTGGCAATGTGCTCGTGTTGACAAGGGGTTAGAACATACCATCAAAGTTTGCAATGTAACACCATTCAGAATTGCAAATACCTACTACATTACTACATATGCCATGCCCAGGGGGCGCATGCACACGACAAGGATCAAGGCCCTCGTTTGCTTGTCCTGTCAAGCACTGAGCACACAAGCAGCCACTGATCCCAAGCCAAGCAAGCAAATATGTGCATCGCTAAATTTATTACCATGCTTAATGGTACCAAGTGTTGGGTTAAATTAGGAGCGGGTATGCCTTGAATTGGTCCTGTGCCGATGAGAACTAGATCGAGCTTAGTACCAACAAGAATTCTGCAATTGGAAAGATTGATTTTTTTTTCAGAAACATTTGGGAAGTGTCTGTTATTTTTCATGCTTTTTCTTAATCTTAAGCTACGAAAGTGTATTTTTTACTACATTTCGCTTTATGTATGCTCATCTAAATTTATAAAAGGCTGATATAATTTTGAGATTATAAAAGAACATTTTTGGAACAGAATTATTTTGTTGTGTAGCTAGAACCAAGAACTAGATTAGAACCATTTAGCTTTTAGTTAAAAGAACAGATCCATTAAATTAATCCGAACTCAACCTGGTAGTTTGGTCCGGTTCTAGTTTAGTTAATGGTTCCAGATGAAAAGGACCACCTCTAGGTTAAATGTCCTCGAGGTGAATGTAGTTGAAATAAGGTTGTTGAGATGGATTTGTGGTCGTATTAAAGTGGATAAGTTAAGAAATGACAATAGAAGCCAACAAGTGGAGGCAACGCCAATTGAGGCTAAATAATGGAATGAAGACTTAGGTGCTTATTGATGCTAATGATTTGTTTACTTTAAATATTTTATTTCGAACATATATTATTCGTTGTTGTTGCGTTTTAATCAAGTCAAAGAAACCTTGAGAAAGATACCTTTTGTAGAGCCTATATGATGTAGATATTTTGAAAATAGATTGAGAAAAGTAATTTGTTTGGAGAATGTGTAGTTAAAATATAGAGGAAAGTTATAGCTCCAGTTCAATAATTATTTTATTGGGAGAACATGATTGAAAGTTTGAAAAAAAAAACAATCTTTACCAAACAGGGGCATAACATTCTTTTATATGAAGATAGAATATAAAAATTTGTTTAAGTTGGATTTAGAGTTGATTGAACCTTGGGAAATAAATGACCTTATGCATAAAGTTGTGCTAAATCTTCAATATATAATGCCTTAGTACCAATGAAGTCTACTTATTCTTTTTTAGTTTTTATTATTTGCTTTTGCTTGGAAGCTTGTGAGAGTTTATTATTTTTTATTTTTTGGTATGAAATTTTGCTTGTCGTGAACATGTGGCTTTGGTGCTTCAGGTGAACAAGGAATGATAGATGAAGCACAGAAAGCATTGGAAGAGGCTGAAGCTCTCAAGAAGGTTTAATTTTATTTATTTGAATTTCGTTATTCTCTAATTTATTATTTTTTTCTTTTGTCCATTATGTCGTTTGTGTGCCCCTTTCTGTTTCCATTTACTGATGCAATTTGTTTTATACTTGACATTCGATCTCATTTTTCTGATGTCATCAGTTGCCAGCACGCCAGGAACCTGTACTAGATTCCTCAAAATACACAGCTGCTGATGTGCGCATTGTAAGTCTGATTTTGTATTGTTGGACCGATTTTGATTCAACAATATGTTCACTACCACCTCTATTTCATGAGTTATTTGTTTGGGCAAAATGTCATTATACATGCATGCATGTTGAGGTGTATATTTTCACTCCGCAAATAGGATGCCACCTTGTAGAAAGAATTGAAAATATTCTTGCCCATTATGTTGTCGACTGTGGTTTGAACATGAAATTTAGAGTTTGATAATGCATATAATAGTTGATTCTGATTTGTGATTTTACTCTGTTTACAGACTGATCAGAAACTTCGTGTATGTGACATTTGTGGAGCATTCTTGAGTGTTTATGACAGGTAAATGTTATGTCATTTTCTAAGCTAAAACTATATGTCACATCATTTTAGGACGATAAACATCTAGTTTCAAGAGTTTTGGGTACTTCATTGTTTGACCTGGCGATTATACCTCCTTGTTACCAGCAGGCTTTTGGGCCCAGTTTTACGAGGATATACTTTTGCAGCTAAAGAATGTGCGTTATTTTTCTGTTTTATGTTTGTCCGTCATGCTATCCTTAGCTAGAAAAAATTGCGGGGCTACTGTATTACTATTTTGTGTTCTTATTGGTATTTTAATGTAGTTATGATCATGCCATGTTGACCTTTACGTGGTTTCCAGCGACCGTCGCTTAGCAGATCATTTTGGTGGAAAACTTCACTTGGGCTATATGCAGATTCGTGAGAAGTTAGCTGAGCTCCAGGTATGACTAGGATAATAAATTATTTACTGATGGTGGTTTAACTATTTTTATTGAAATATGATCCTCTACATTATGTCCTTGATGCATTAGCTTTCCCTGGTGCTTAGCATAGATGTCTTTCTTTGCTTGTACTTGCTGCCAATTCTTTTTAAAATAAATCTTTCACTACCTCCATACCTAAGTTGGTACCTGAAATTTTGGTTCAGATGCTGCTAAGGTGTTCCATTTTCTTCTTTATAGATTAGCGGTTCTAATGTCTTCTATTGAGTTTTTATTATCCTTGGAGAAGTGTTTTTTTTTTTTTT
>CAIGRL010177123.1:0-14281 GCA_903798325.1 Fraxinus xanthoxyloides | reverse complement strand
TCGTTTTGTGTTTTCTTTGAAAATTTTTAACTTGTTTTCAAAAATGCGTTTTCGAAAATAGGAAAAAGAACGCGTTTTCACTGTTTTGGAAAATCGAAAACAGAAAACAAATTGAAAATGGTAAAGAGAACAGACCCTCATCATTTTGTGTTTTCTTTGTAAACTTTTAACTTGTTTTCAAAAAGGGGTTTTCGAAAATAGGAAAGAGAACGCGTTTTCACTATTTTGAAAAATCGAAAACAGAAAACGATTTGAAAATGGTAAAGAGAATATGTCCTTATTTTTTCTCAAACTCATTTTCAATCACATATTTTCTTGACAAAATAATTTTATATGTAAACTTTTCTTTATTTTTTAGTCACACACTATGAAAAATCACTTACAATAAAATGAGGCTCAAAGATCTATTGTGATTGTTAAAGACGTTTCAGTGATTGTCATAATGAATCGAATGAGAAAGAAATTATGAATGTAATAATGAATAGATTCGGGTAGTGAAAAAGAATGTGTAACCGATAGATGAAATGTATGAAAATTGTAAAGAGGTCTTAGGAGTGTTTTGAGATGCTTTACCTACTGGTAGTTGGATGCTAGGGATATGGTGTAGTGTCACTTTTGTCTTCTATCTTGTGCTGCAACTAGAGTAGTTTTCTGGATCTTGAAGCAAAGATTTTGTTTTTAATATTCCAATTTGAGTATGATTTGTGATCAATCAAACATTTCTAAATGTTGGTCATACTTTTAACAAGGGTGTCTGGCCGACTTATTTTTGTAGTCGAGGACTTTTTCTTTAGGGCAAATTAGGCCCAGTGCCCTAAAAATATAATTAAATTGATTAATACCCTATTAACTAATTGAATTTTTTTAATAATGTAATTAATACGTTATAATACCCCGGGACCTCCCAAGCCCCTGAACACAGGCACAGAGGAATATGAATTATAGCCAATTCATGGGTGGGGCTCTCCGCGTTTTCCTTCCCGTTTTCCGGCAACTTTGGAAAAAATCAACTTATAGTTGTGGAAGCTTAAAACACATACATAAAATTGTAAATATAGAACTGGAGAGTGCCTTGAAGTAAGAGATCTGCCATGGAAGGGAAGCGATGTTCGATTATAAGTTTTTGAGCTATGGAATCTTCAGTTCCTCCTTCTCAAGATGTTGATCGAATTTCCCACCGGAATGTGTTTCTGGCATCGACAAATATCTGTTATGTCAACGTACTCCATGAAGTTTTACATTATTGAGGATTAAGTTTGAATAAAAATGAAAATTGCTTCACTTTCTAGCTGGAAAATATATTAGGATTTAGATTTCTCATTTTAAGAAAGCAAGAAACTATTTGAAGTAAACTCTGCCACGCTGAACAAATTGTGTTTGTGGTCATTTGGAGATCAAGAGATTTAAAGCTCTCATTCCCCCAAAAAAATAAGTTGCCTAAAAAAGAATAATAAGATGCAAACTTTACCACATGGATTGTATAGAATTTTCATTTTCCACCTCCTGTACTTGATTGCTAGCTAACTACTGCTTTTTTTAAGTTCTGCCACTTTTTTTGAGTTTCAATCACTTTTTATAGTGATTGTCACTATTCTTATTACTTTTTTTTTGATTTTTTTGTCACTTTTTTTACTAACAAAATCACTTTATATATATATATAAGTGATTGTGTCACACTGTCACTTACTTAATT
Organism: Fraxinus xanthoxyloides; assembly: GCA_903798325.1. NCBI lineage: Eukaryota > Viridiplantae > Streptophyta > Magnoliopsida > Lamiales > Oleaceae > Fraxinus > Fraxinus xanthoxyloides. The sequence goes on along the minus strand of CAIGRL010177123.1, from coordinate 12,588 downwards.
TTATGTATTACAATCTAGATATGTCAAAGTTGCTCGTCAATTTTATAAAAGTGGCATTATGTCACTTTTAAATTATGTCACTTTTTTTAGTTTGTTGTCACCTTTTAAGATCTTGTCACTTTTTAGAAAGATAAAAAAATAAAAAAATATGTTATATTTTCCTAACATAATTATCATGTGGATTGACCTGGACGTGCTGATTATTTTAAGAACATGATTACTGGTGCTGCACAAATGGAAGATGATATTTTGATATTCGTCACTTTTTTTGAGTTTGTGTCACTTTTTTTTAGTTTGTGTCACTTTTTCATTTAACACAATATTTTTTACTTAACAAAAACATTTCATAATATTTTTCAAAATATCCATAATTTTAAGGGTATTTTTATAAGTACCCCTTTTTTTCCCCGTATTTTAATAAAAATGTTTTTCATGGTTTGGACTGAGAATTTCTTCGCATGTCCGGCCAGCGAATGCGACTAGAGGCCAAACTTAGTATGTTACATGACCTTCTTTACGTTCTTATGTATTGGTACAGGGTCATAATCATGGCCCAGGTTTTACGATTGAAACACCTAAAATTACTTGGGCTTGACACAGCCCAATACAATATGACTTATATTGGGCTAAGTTTATAAGATCTGATACATTTTGATATCTCTAAATACTACGTAGCGAAAATTATCCAAAAACATACGTTTTAAGTATACATTTCAAATATCAAACCTTAAACTTTTCTTTTCTCAAATTAGGGGTTAATTCATCTTTTAAATAATAATAATAATATTAGAAAATTAATTTACTACATATTCAACCCCATCCAATCCCCATTTCGTTCAAACCCAATCTCATTTTTGAACCCTATCTTCTCTCTCTCTTTCCTCCCTATATGTTCTCTCTATGTATCACACTCCACCTAACCAACCCCCTCTCTATATTCCCCGTGTCGAGCTGTCAATGAAGTTTTCGATAGAGTATTAGCCACCACTGCCAAAGCCGCTCTCGCTGGAGTTGTGTAATTATCACGAATCGGCTCAAGCTAAGTTTACGTTCTCAATCGATTGGTTCCCGCTTATTGAAAAGAGCATTTACTGATATTTAGAGGAGGTTATTGATTATATCAAAACTTATTGGAATGGGCTTTCTGATAGCCCAAGAGTAGTTAACCAGGATGAGGTGAATTTATTTTTAAAATTTTTCGAAAAATTAATCTAAAATCAAATACGTAATAACTAGATAGATTAATATAAGTAATAAGCGCGATTATAAAAGCAATAAGTGGAGAGAAATAGATGTTGCAAACGATATAGTTATGGAGGTTCCATCCAACACAATGATCTACGTCCTCCGTTACCAAGCTCTTCGACATGAGCAAAGTCAATTTCACTATGTTGATTGACTTGTGCACTCCAACCCTTTATAATGCTTTCCGTGACTTACAAACAAGAAGCACTGATCCTTATATAATATTAAGCTTTACGGGACCTTAACACAACCCACAAGTTTTAAAGAAAATTGGTTTTACAAATGAAACTTATCTCTTAATAAATGATATGATCACAATTAAGTACCGAGAGAGAAATATGCTAACACTTTAATAGATAACAATGAATGAAACTCAAATATTAAGTATGAAAAACTTTGATGTGTAAAATAATTTTTAAAAGTTAATTTGATCATAAGTTTTTCAAACCTAAAATGGTTTGATAATAATGAATGAGATGAGAAATTAATATAATTTTGCTCAAAATATCTCACTTGAATGCTCTTTAATGTTGTAATGAATGATAAGTGAGTTGGTATTTATAGCAGTTGAAAAATTCAAAAACTCGGTCAAACCAGACAATCATCCAGACGTTCGGTATGGTTCCGGACGACTGATTTAGTCGTTGCTCGTTAAAAGTCAGAACGGTCGAAAGATCGACTGTTGTGAATGAATCAGACGTTCGGTTTACCATCCGGATGGGCAAAATTTTTTCAACTTATCTTGTTTGTTTGTTTGAAACAATGTAGGCTTATAAATGATGCTTTTACTTGAATTTTCAAGGTAAGTGATGCTAGTAGGCATCATATTGAGCTTGTATGTCGGCCTGCAGAACTTGCAACTCCCGAAGCATTTCATCAAGGCCATCGATTGACGATGTAAGCGAATCGATGCAACTATTGAGAAGATTTAGTTCCTCGATAATGTGAAGCCACTGCCCGAAAATCGAGGGATACTGGAGCCCAGAATGTCGTGGGGAATAATATGAGCTTTTGGTACATCATAGTCATCTCTCTCAAAGGGTAAAGTCTAAAGACCCGAGGTAGGGTCAAACCCCTTAGTATGTGCCACCCACTGACCATGTTCTTTATTAATTTTCATATGTTTTAAGTATTTGAATGTTTATAGTGTCGGTAGGTCGAAGTTGGACAAATGTCTCATCATCCAAAGAAACGTTAAATTGTTTAAAAAATTTCGTGCAAAGCATGCCATATGGTAAAGCTTTAACGTGACGTGAGGAATGGACAAGCTTCATGATGCCTAATGCAATAGTGGGAAAATCTAGTTTTCTACCGACAAGAAAATAGTCAAGAAGAAAGAGATCAAAAGAGCTCACTTCATCTCGATGACGCTTTCATGGTAAGATAACAATTGCAATGATATTTTGTAAAACTTTGTATGGAAGAGTCAATTGATGTGCACTAACTTTCATGATATTTTAAGAAATTCTTGCAATGACTCGACACAAGCCTCAGTAGGGTTATAGCAGTCTAAAGTGGGACGTGCCTTGTAAAGAAAAACTTGTGTTTTACACACCTTAAGTTTTAAAATGTCACGAATAAGAGTTTGGTTGATGACAATGCGTTTATTTTTAATTAAACATGAAATGTCATAGGAAATAGGAGTAATAGCCACGTTTTTATAAAACTCCTTCATGAGCTGTGAGTATGCATGCTCTTCTAAGGTGGCAATTGAAATTCAACCCATATTTTCGAAAAGTTCTTCTACATGAAATGCATGAAGTTCAATAGTAAAATCCGCAAAATCAACATTTTACCTATTAAGATTGAGGACTTTTCAAATGGATTGGCCGACATCTCAGGTTCCAAATCGAACTCTTCGTCGGAGGAGGGTGGTGGAGATTGCCTCATCGTGCTTTTGAGCCTTTTGCCCGCTTTTCTTGACCTCGATGTTGTAGTAATTTGACGAGGAAAGGAAGAAATGGATGGGTTCGGATTTTCGGAAAAGTGAGATTTGGTGGATGAAAATTTGAAATTTTTGGAGATGGATGATGTAGATGTAATGAGTTTAATCAAATTTGTAGGAAATTGAAGAGTGGAGTGAAGGATTGAAGGATTTAGAGTGGGTTTAGGGAGAAAAAATGAGATAAAAATGGAGAAGAAATGAAGAAAAAAGGTTTGGTTCGCGATTTAAGATCTGATTTTAGCAGAACTGAATGTCCGATTTGCTCGTCCGGATGCCCCCATTTTTTTAATAAAACATATTAGATCACAAAAATATGGTGCACATGAAATGATGAAGATAAAACATATAGTAAGAATTTAACTTAGTCATGCACTTCGAATTCATCAATAATGCCCAAACCTCTTCTAATATGTGAGAACCGATCAAGAGCTAAAGGTTTAGTGAAGATATCGGCCAATTGATTTCCGTTTTCACAAACTCTAACACGATATCACCCGTTTGAGCATGGTCTCTTGGGAAGTGATGTCTAATTTCAATGTGCTTCGCCTAGAGTGCAAAATAGGATTTTTTTGACAGGTTTATGATACTAGTGTTATCACACATGATGGATATATGGTCGAAGAACAAGTGATAATCACCAAGAATTTGCTTTATCCATATATTGTGCACAACAACTAGTGGTTGAGATATATTCGGCTTCGACGGTAGACAATGCTACAAAATTTTGTTTCTTGCTAAACCATGATACAAGTGCAAAGTCTAGAAAATGACACGTTCTGCTAGTGCTTTTACGATCGATGGTGCAACCGGCCCAGTCAGCATCCGATTAATTAAGTAGATCAATGTGAGTGCCATTGGGACAACAAAGCCCTAAAGTTCTAATGCCATTAAGATATCTAAAGACTTTTTTACACCTTAAGATATGATTCTTTGGGATTCAATTGGAGTCTAGCACATATGCACACACTAAACATAATATTGGTTCTATTTACGGTTAAGTAAAGAAGAGATCCGATCATACTTCGATATGTTGTTATATCAACGGAAGTATTTTGGTCATCCTTGTCCTATTTTATGTATGTGATCATAGGAGTGTTCATTGGCTTCAAGTCATCCATGTCGAACCTCATGAGCATGTCCAATGTATACTTACTTTGATTGATGAAAATTATATCACGAGTTTGCTTAATTTGGAGACCGAGGAAGAATTCAAGCTCTCACATCATACTCATTTCAAATTCCATGCTCATGCATTTAGAAAACTTTTCACAAATGTATGTGTTAGTTGCACCAAACATGATATCATCAACACAAATTTGAACAATGATCATAACGTTCTTTTTAGTTTTGACAAAAAGAGTAGTATCCGCTTTTTCAATTGAAAAGTCATTTGAAATTAGAAATTTACTCAATCGTTCGTACCAAACTCTTGGAACTTGTTTTAGACCATAAAGAGCTTTTCGAAGTTTGAAAACATAATCCAGATATTTTTGATTTTTAAAATCGGGTGGTTGTTAAACAAACACTTCTTCTTGAATAAAACGGTTAAGAAAAGCACTTTTAACATCCATACGATAAAGAGTGAATCTTTTATAACAAGCAAATGCAAGAAGCATGCGAATGGATTCTAATCTAGCTACCGATGCAAATAATTTTTCAAAATCGATGCCTTTTTCTAGATTGTAACCTTGGACTACTAATCTAGCATTGTTACGTACAATTTTTTTTTTTGTTTTCATCACATTTATTTCTAAAGACCCGTTTAGTGCCGATGACAGTTTGATAATTTGGTCTAGCGACTAAATCCCAAACATTGATTCGTTCATATTGATTTAGTTCTTCTTGCATAACTAGAATCCAAAATTCATCAAACTCAGCCTCTTTGAAATTTTTCGGTACAATTTGTGAAATGAAAGCACAATTACTTAAATGATTTTTAGTAGAGGCTCTAGTAGCAATACCTTTGGAAGGATCACCACAATGATTTGTTCTTTAGGATGAGAAGGAACAAATCTCCCTTCTTTTGGTAGAGATGAAACATTTTGGATTTCAGTTGGCTCTTCTTCACTTTATTGAACATTTTTTCCCTCTTTATGTTTATCTCGTGGATTTTCCTTGTTTTGATCTTCAATAGTCATTTATTCGAATGAAGTTTCCAACCCTACATCAATATCAATACATTTCTCACGATCAAGAGAGTTAGTTTCATCGAAAGTGACATGCATGGATTCTTCAACGGCTAGATTTTTTTGTTGAAGACTCTATAAGCTTGACTAGTCGATGAATATCTTGAAAAAATTCCAATGTCGGATTTTGAATCAAATTTTTTCAAGTTTTCTTTTGTGTTCAAGATAAATCATTTGCACCCAAAGACATTGAAATAACTGATATTGGGAATTCTATTTTTCTAAAGTTCATATGGGATTTGGGTTTTCTTTAGACTAATTAAAACACTATTAATAAAATAACAAGCGGTGTTAACGGCTTCGGCCCACAAATATTTTGGCATGCTATTTTCATTTAGAATAGTCCTAGCCATTTCTTGCAATGTGCGATTTTTCCTTCCTACTATACCATTTTGTTGAGGAGTTCTAGGAGTCGAGAAGTTATGTTCATATCCATTTTCATTGCAAAACTCATCAAAGGCGAGATTATCAAATTCTCTACCATGATCACTTCTAATGGTTGAAATGGAGTATCCTTTTCATTTTGAACATTTTTCCAAAAATGTTTGAAGGTTTTTAGAGCTTCATCTTTAAGATCTAGGAAAAGAATCCAAGCGAATCTAGAGAAATCATGAACAATGACGAAAGAATAATGTTTTCCACCTAAACTAGCAGTTCTCGATGGTCCAAAAAGATCAATGTGAAGTAATTGAAATGGTTTTGTAGTTGATGAGTGTAATTTGGGCTTAAATGATCTTTTTACTTGTATCTAAATTGACATACATCACAAATTTTGTCTTTTTGGAACTTCAATTTTGGTAAACCTTTAACAAAATAATTTTTGTAGATTTTCGAAAGAAGTTACATGCTAACATGACTTAATCTTCTATGCCATAACCAAGTATCTTTTTTCAAACTCACTTAACATTTTTCATCATTTTCAAAATCAATATTTATGATATAAAAGTCTTTGCTTCTACTTCCTATAAACAATATCTTTCTAGATGTAGTATCCTTAATAAAACATTTAGAAGAATCGAATTTAATACGATAGTCTTTATCACGTAATTGATTAATACTAAGTAAATTATGTTTGAGGTTATCTATCAATAGTACATTTTCAATAGAAAAAGAGATATGATCGATGATTTTTTCCTTTGTATTGTCTTCAAATCTGACATGTCCTCCATCGTTCTTTTTGAAATTCGATAGTAAAGTTCTATCTCCTATCATATGATTTGAGCATCCACTATCCAAGAACCATTTACTCGTTATCTTTTTCGGTACCTACAATAATAACTCAACTTTTGATCTTTAGTACCCATACATGCTTGTGTCCTTGTTGGTTAGTTTTAGTGGATCCTCGAGCCCACTCGTTTTTACTTTCAAAGTATAGCTTATTTTTTGTCATATAATTGTAGGCAATATGTCCATCTTTATTGCAAAATCTACAAGTAGTTTTTGAGAGATTTGTATTTAAGGTTTTGACAAATAGATTTTTGAGAGATTTTTGTTTCAAAAATGGTTTATATCCAATTTCTCTTTATTAGAAATACATTTTTTTTTTATCACCGAGCATTAAATCAAAATTTGTCTTCCCTTGAGTGAATTTATAAATAATTTTTGTTAAGTCTTCAATATTTTCTTTCAAAAAACAATTTTCTTTGTACAATAAATCATAATCAATAATTTCCTTTTTAGTTTCTAAAATTTTCTCCATTTCACTTTTTAATAATTTATGTTTTTTTAAAAATAGAATGATTAAGAGCGAGTTTTTCAAATTTTTCCAAAATTTCATCATAAAAGGAAGATGAAAATTTTTCAATAGCATTTACCTCATCGTCGATTACCATGAAACACAAGTTGGCAATTCTTCTTGACTTTCATTTTCGTTGCGATCGTCATCATCGCTTTCATCCCATGTCTCATGGAGTGTCTTTTTCTTGAAGTTTTTCTTTTTGTTTGGACACTGGTTCTCTTGTAATCGGGTTTGACGCAATCATGACAAATGATTTTCTTGCTTCTTTTTTTACTCTTTTCCTTTTTGTTTTGAAATTTTCGATTGTTTCGAAAATCTCTCCATTTTTTGACAAGAAGTACAAGATCATTAAGCTCTTCACCACTCATGTGTTCACTTGTAGTTCCCTCTTCAATTGCTGATTTGAGAGCAATTTGACGCCTAGGAGACTCTTTTGATTCTTCTTTACTTTTCCTTATCTTCTCATTGGTTTCGACGTTGTTGAGCTCGCATGTCATCAATGTTCCATAGAGTTCCTCCAAAGGATAAGAGTTGATATCTTTGGTGTTCTCTATCAACATTCTTAATGAGCTCCAATCTTTCAATAGTGATTTAAGCATTTTGCTTACAAGTTCACCGTTAGTAAATTTGCAATCAAAGCCCTTGAGACCATTAACAATATTGGTGAAGTGATTAATCACGTCAACATGTTCATCTTTTTTCATGAAGAAATTTTCAAATTCTTTGACCAAGAGACTAATCTAGTTTCTTTTACCTTACTAGTACCAACATGATTCTAAACCATGCCATATATCATATGCGGGATCACATGTACTAATACGATTAAACTCATTTCTATCTAAGGTACAATAAAGTAAGTTTTTAGCTCTAGTATTCAAGGACAATTTTCTTTTATCATCTTCATCATATTCATCTTTAGGTTTTGGAATAGATTGATCGGGTTTTCCATCAATTTTAATAATCTTGGTAGGAACATAAGGATCATATTCTATGAGTTCTCAAATATTATAATCCATTGATTGAATGTAAATCATCATTCTAGCTTTTCAATAATTATAATGCGTGTCATCAAAGAATGAAGGTTAATTTGTGGAATGCCCCTCAAGATTTTGAAGATTGTTGTGGCTAGCCATTGCTTGAGATTGTAGAATTTTAATTTAAAAATGAGCACCTTACTCTGATACCAATTGATAGCTTAAGAGTAGATAACCAAGTGGGGAGTGAATTGATTTTTAAATTTTTTTTCGAGAAATTAGTCTAAAATCAGATAGATTAATTTAAGTAATAAGCATGGATATGAAAGCAATAAGTAGAGAGAGGTAGATGATACAAACAATATAATTATGGAGATTTGATCAAATTCAATGATCTACATCCTTCGTTACCAAGCTCTTCGTCATGAGTAAGATCAATTTCACTATGTTCATTGACTTGTGGCGCAATCCAACCATTTGCAATACTTCGGTGACTTACAAACAAGGATCATCGATCTTTATACAACTTTCAGTTTTACGGGGACCCCAACACGATCCACAAGTTTTAAAGAAAATTGGTTTTCCAAATGAAACTTATCTCTTAATAAATGATATGATCACAATTAAGTACCAAGAGATAAATAGGCTAACACTTTAATAGATAGCAATGAATGAATCTCAAGTGTTAGGTATGAAAAACTTTGATGTGTAAAATGATTTCAAAAGTTAATTTGATCAAACGTTTTTCAAAGCTAAAATGATTTGATAATAATAAATGAGATGAGAAATCAGTATAATTTTGCTCAAAATATGTGACTTGAATGCTCTTTAATGTTGTAATGAATGACAAGTGAGTTGATATTTATAACAGTTGAAAAATGTTGTAATGTAGGCTTATAAACGACATTTTTACTTGATTTTTCAAGGTAAGTGATGCTAGTAGGTGTGAAAATTAAATTGAAATTCTCACCTTTTAAAAATAAATTTTGTACAAACTTTTTTATTTACAAGTAGTTTTTTCTCGTGCATAAAAATTCATTACTTAAGCTTCTAATGAGTCATTACTAAGGATTAAAGTATTTTACCTGTAAAAATGAGCTCAAACATCTAGTTATAATATCTTCTATGATTTGTTGCTCGATTTTCAAGTGACGCGGGTGCTTGATTTGTCTCCAATTGTAAATGCTCGAATCCATCTTGAATTTTTTGATCGTCAACTGCAAGTCTTTTTATATCAGTTTTTTTTTGTCTCCAATTGGATCAGCATGTAACAATGAAGACTCGAATACAAATGTTAGAGATAAAACTATTTTGTTTGTTATAATCAAAATATAAGATCAACCATAGGTCAACATTTTTCAGTTCTACATTCTCGTTTGGTTCAATTATTAAAGATGGATCTCCATTGGGTTCTCGTTCCAATCTCGGGTTGCAAAACAACCTGCTTTCTTTTGGCTTTGGTGCTTCTGGTAACAGAAGTTCTTCCATTCTTGGAACCTCAGGACCAACTATAGACAACAAAAGTGGGGGAAGTGCATTCCCTTCTTGAGGTCTCTATTGAAATAGGAAAAGAGAATGAGCAGGTTGTTTTCACAGTCGATTCTATGTTGTTTGAGTTTATTGATGGAGCTTGGAAGGAACGCGACTTGGGAGATCTCAAGGGAAAGATATACTTTCTACTTTTGCTTTAAAGTTTAAAGATGTTGCCATAGCCGGTGAAGGCAGCACGTCTCGCCCTTGCTAAAATGGGTTCTTTACTTTTTTGAGGCTTTAGGTGCGAGTGGTGGGGAGAGTTGACAGTGGACTCTAACTTCGTTGGTGGTTTGTTTTATTTGATCTGGATGGTTTGCACTGTGGGTAGATTGTTGGTGGGTGATGTTTTGATCAAATATGATGTTTAGTCAGAGTTTTGGAATAATAGTTGGTATTTTGCAAATAGTGGTGGTGATTTTCTAATCTATGGGTGGTTTTCTGATATGTGGTCGTTGGTGGTGAAGGCGATTGTGGTGAAGGCGATTGTGGTGATCTAGTGCACATTTAGTTTTTCACGTTGTTGGGAGTGGTGACAACGATCAAAATTGAGCGTGACGAAATCTATTTTTATTGTGACTATCTAGGACCAAATCTATGTTAATTGTGATTGTATGTGACTTGGTTACATACAGCCACAAATTAGATTGACCTGACCACAGATAGTGACACTAAAAATAAATTTGGTGACAATTAGTTACAGATAATACGGGTCAGTAAAGGTAGAATTTAGGTCGTGAATTTGAGTTGAACGTGGCAGTGGTGGTGTAATGGAGATGATGGTGCTGGTGATTGGTGGTGGGTTGTTGTGCTAGTATGCTGTGTGTGCAAATTTGTTTGTGGTGATCATATGTGACCAAGTACGTATTTAATGTGATTGGTTGTGATCAATTCTATGTTAATTGCGATCGATTGTGACTTGGTCATATAACATCACAATTAAGATTGATCAGTTCACAAACGACTACACTGAAGATATATTTGGCCACGAATAATCATATAAGACCAAATATTGTCACAAATAATAAATCTGGTCACAGATAACATGGTCACAAGTCTAGGGTTATTCCGTGAGTGTGGGGTGTAATTTCGAATTTTTTTTTTTTTTTAAATTCCTAGAATATTTTTAAAGGTTGGGGAGGGTAGAGGTGATTTCGGGGGTGGAGTGTGATATCCATAGAAAATTTTTAATTTTAGGAAATTTTTTTCAGGTTGGGGTGGGGTGTAATCTCTAGAAAATGTTTTAAATTTTTGAAATTTTTTTTTACAGGTGGAATGGGTTGGGGTGGGGGTCGTGGAATATTATTAATTTGGTGATGGTTGGGATACCATTAATTGGGTGGGCATAATTAATTCCAATTAGTTATATATATTATTAATTGATAACTGAAAATATCACTTGAATTTTGAAATAATTTGACAAGTTTGTTACTTTTGAAATGTAATTCTTATATTTAGTTTGGATTTTATTCACGTTCCATTAATTTTTGGTGATATTTTTCCACTTTTGTTTGTTTAATTTCAACGTTATGAGTGACTAAATATTTTTATTGTTAGGATTGATGATGTAGTTTAATGTTTTTATTATATGTTTAATTTCAAGATTTACATACTGTTTTAATACTTGTTAATTAATTATTGTGTGTTTAATGCTATTATTTGTTTGCGCAACAATTAATTGATTGAGTGATAATATTGAGATCGAGGGGTGATGTATAATTCTAGCTCGTGTAATAATTAAAATAGACATTATAAGAGATCGAAATATATTATAAATTATGTCATCTTTGTTGAATTCCTATAAATAAATGCGTTCATATATGTGTGAATTTATATAGAGATATAATAATTTTGGGCATATGAATAAGATTAGTGTTGCTCAAGAGAGATCATTGAATACATTAGGTTAATTCGATTGTTGACACGTATGAAAAATTGTTGAATAAATTGAAATTAAATGTATGATAAATAATCTAAGTGAAATTGAAAATCTTAACTATTCAATCATATAAGCTTATCTACAGTTTTAATTTGAGTTTGTTAGTTCATTTAATAGTTTGTTGTTTTATTTATTAGAATTTCGCTTAGAAAATTAAATTTGATTTGATCATTAGTTACTCTTTTAATTTAAATTGAAGATAGATTAATTCAAAACTTTATAGTAGAAAGTAGTCTCTGTGAAACGATATTCAAATTTGAAAAATTTATTTTATTACTTGTTCACGATTCATACACTTATGAAATTTCACGAACATGACTTGACCCAAATGATCCGACATAAACTATTAAACGCTCTCAAATAATCATATACCAAATTTGTCTTGCTCCACTAGCTAGCCCATTTATCATTACCAGAAAAGGCCCAAGTTTTTGCCTTGGGTAGTGAGTTCAACTATTGGGGGTCCACCAAGTATGGTGTGGGCAGCATAAAAAGCAAACCCATTAGTTATAGGGAAAATAGCATTATTATAGTATTTTTTTACTTTTTTTTTTTTTTTTTTTCTTCGAACTCTAGTGTATAATCAATGATGACGTTTGAAAGGAAATTTTCTGGAAAAAAAAACTTTATTTTTTAAAATATGTATGCTGATGAATGTTATTGGAAAAAATTGCATTCACGGTACCAAATCTTTCATGTTTATACAGATTTTGTTCAAACCTTTATTTGTGCCACAAGAGGCAAAAATGTTGCAATTGGAGTTCATATGGAATTCATCCATTTGACCATTATTTGACCATTTAAAAAAAATTGACATATTTTGACTAATTTAGAAGGGATAAAATGATACTTTTATATTATTCTACTAATAATTCATCCCGCCTATCTCACCCCCTCTCATTAAAATTGTGAACTCTCTCTCTCTCTTTTCCAGCAGAAAACCAGCACCGTTGACTGCGCCTCAAACAAACCAACACAGTCGCGCACAAGATCGCCACACGTAGCATAGTCGCACGTAAGACCACCCTGTG